>CABHPQ010153085.1:0-20701 GCA_902168405.1 Peromyscus aztecus | reverse complement strand
GAGAGAGAGAGAGAGAGAGAGAGAGAGAGAGAGAGAGAGAGAGAGAGCTGGCCTCGAACACGCAGCAATCCTGGCGTTTGGGCTCCCCACAGCTGAGGTTCCCGGTGTCTGCCACCATGCCCAGACATGATAGATTTTTACTGCCATCTCTACACCGCCCACCAGCTCTCAAGAACCTTTTATTGAGTAGCTACCATCAGGTACTCTTTTGCCATTCTCTCTACCACTCTACTATTGATAACCACCCTCTGTTTCTAGGACATTGGCCCTTTTGGATTCCATAGAGAACTGCCTAGGATTGGATAGAAAGTTCAGATTAAAAAGAAATGTTTCTACTGAAACATTTTAAAAATGTTACATTACTAATAGATTCTAAAAGGATAGGGTTTGTAAAATTTTGCTTATGAAAGAAAAGACTGAATGAATAAGACTCTTCAGGTAATGGGGGCATACATGAAAGACTATTACTTAAATAGATTTCACTCGTGTCTTTCTCATTGAATTGCGTGTAGCAGGGAGGAAGCCTATCCCCAAGCAGGAGGTCTAGATGCAACCCTAGAAATGCTTTACACCTGAAAGGATTATAAGAGATAATAATACCAGACATGGAAGATTCTTATTTGATGATGTCAAGTGTGAAACTGTATCATTGTTCTAAAGGGCAGAGCTAACCTCTTCCCCACGTTACTTTTTTGAATTCCCAAGGACATTTCTACTTCAGTTTGTTTGCATGTACCCATTTGAGTACTATTTGTTTGGCACTGTAATCTCCAGTAGGGCAGAGGTCATCACACATGGAAAATGGATGCAGAGTATGTAGATAGCTTTACATTTCATGCCGTAGTTAGATGTTAGTCTAGAGAAAGCAGGCAATGGAGAATTATAAAACACTCTGCAAGTAACAAGCTCCAGTAATGTCCACATCACTTACAGGGCAAGTTAAGTTTCAGATGTTTGTGAAGACACAAATAAAAAATACCTGGCTATCACACTCACTTATATGTAAGCCCAGCATGTCATAACCTTAATTCATGAATTCCACTCAAAGATATTGTTTCTTTCTCATTACTCCATCGATAACAATGTCACACAAACTAGAATCACTAACATGTTAGGGAGAGGGAGAACTACCTGTCTCACAACGGTCACTTAAACCTCAAAAGGGAAGGGATTTAACCCAAGATAAAAATCAAATAATGGGCTGGGTGTGGCAACACACACCTTTGATCATGAAAGTTGGGAGACAAAGGCAGGAAGATCAATATGAGATTGAGGCCAGCCTGGCCTACACCGAGAATTTAAAAACTATATAGTTTCACTGTTTAAAAAAAAATCAAATAAGGAATAGAAGTTGTGATCCAGTTGGGTTAGAGAATGCATTAGAGCCTGCCCATGTCTATCCACAGAAACAAAGTTCAACGACAGCCAATAGCAAGGACAGGAACAACAGAATTCAAGTTATTTTGGACTGTAGGTCTTGGGAGACTGTGTAGCTGGGCTTATGAATGAAGATCTTGAATACCCCCCAGAAAAAGATGGATGCCTACTCTGTCTTCTGCATTGTACCTAAGAAGACAGGGACTCAGGCAAGAAAAAAATGTTAAGTTCCCCATTCTAGGAAAAGACTAAAGGTTTACAATAGGTTTGACAAAATTATTTTAAACATCTATGACCTTGAGAATAGGAAGACTGTAGTTCCTGATGCCAAAAGTCTACCTTAAGTGATGGTTTAATAAGGCTGATATACCACATGTAGTTGAAAGTTTTCCTGTGTCCCGGCTGGCTGGCGGTCGGTACAAATCTCTCCCACTCGAATCCCCCAACTAAACACACAGAAGCTTATATTAATTATAACTGCTTGGCCATTATCTCAAGTTTATTACTGACTAGCTCTTACACTTAAATTAACCCATAATTCTTATCTATGTTTAGCCACGTGGCTTGGTACCTTTTCTCAGTTCTGCCTTAACATCTTGCTTCCTCTGTGTCTGGCTGTTGACTCCTGACTCAGCTCTTCCTCTTCCCAGAATTCTCCCCGTCTGCTTGCCCCATCTATACTTCCCGCCTGGTTACTGGCCAATCAGTGTTTTATTTATCAACCAATCATAGCAACACATATTCACATCATACAGAACGACATCCCACAGCACTTCCCCTTTTCTGTCTAATCAAAAAGGAAGGCTTTAATTTTAATGTAGTAAAAATTCAAGATAGGATAGAAAGTGAATTAGATACATTTTGTATTCACAAAAATAGGATAGATAATAGAATATTTTCTCTGAATCAAATGCAAATGGACTAGACATTGTTGATGTATTTATTGCTTGTATATGTTGTATATAGTTATTGTACTTATTGTATATAGTTTTTCTTACATTAGTTATAACTTTTTCATTTTTTTACTTTTATTTTTATTTATTTATTTTTTTGAGACAGGGTTTCTCTGTGTAGCTTTGTGCCTTTCCTGGAACTCACTCTGTAGCCCATGCTGCTCTCAAACTCATAGAGATCCACCTGCCTCTGCCTCCCAAGTGCTGGGATTAAAGGTGTGCACCACCACTGCCTGGCATTTTTTAAAATTTTTTATTAGACAAAAAAAGGGGAAATGTAGTGATGTATTATGTCCCCCAATATACTGTATCTCCCAATAAAATTTACCCTAGGATCAGAGGAAAAAGCCAGCCACTATATTAACATAGAAGTCAGGCAATGGTAGCAAACACCTTTAATCTTATCACTTGGGAGGCAGGGATCTGTCTGGATCTCTGTGAATTCAAGGCCACACTGGGAACAGAGCCAGTCATGGTGATACACACTTTTTTTTTTTAAAGGTTTATTTATTTATTGTGTATACAGTGTTCTGCTTGCATGTATGCCTGCACGACAGAAGAGGGCACCAGATCTCACTACAGATGGTTGTGAGCCACCATGTGGTTGCTGGGAATTGAACTCAGGACCTCTGGAAGAGCAGCCAGTGCTCTTAACCTCTGAGCCATTTTTCTAGCCCGGCGATACACACCTTTAATCCCAGCACTAACCATGGAGGTCTGGAGGTCTGTGTAGAAAGTGACAGAGCTGGGCAGGAAGAGGAAGTGATGTAGCTGGGCGGAGAGGGCAAATGAGAGAACAGAACAGAAAGGCATATAGGTGTGGATAGACAGAAGTAGTTCACTTTGGAAGCTGTGGAATTGGTGAGGTGAGGTTAGCTGTGGCTTTTCCTATTCCTCTGATCTCTCTCAGGCTTTAACCCCAATTTCTGGCTCCGAGTTTTTTATTATAAGACTGTTTAGCATTTCGTCTACAACCATAGACAATTTTTACAATGTGTTAGCTTCTAGGACAATGAATGAATACTTCCATTAAGAGCATGGAAAGTATTGGCTGTAAGCAAGCCAGCTGATTCACAATTCAGCACCCTGAGTTTGTTGATAATAATTAAAAACCTGTCTGTGGGCTCTATCAGCCTCTTGTGCTTCCTCTGTGATCATTAGATCGTTTGACGCATCATCTGGCCTTTTGCCTATGACTTAGCTGTCTTTGACTCCAGACGGGCTCCACCGCAAATGTCAGGCATTTGAAACTCCCGAATATTAAAACTTAAGCACAGACAATACCATTTACTCCTTGAACTCTGAATTTAGCTAAGGGCACTCTAGTAGGTAGCAAAGTGATGAGCAAGTGAAACATCTGGATGCCCAAAGTGTGGCATCCTATCTATGTAAGCACTGCACCGTCTAACTTGTGATAAATTCTCTCAATCTCCTGCAGAGTCTTCCAAGAAGGACTTCCAGGCTTGCTGCTGTAGTTGTTTGGCTGGTTTTGCTTTGAAGGGCTAGGGCATTGTCTCCTCCAAGAACATCTTCAATTTGTGCCATTTTCTTCTGGGAGGGTTGTTTTATTTCCGGTGGAGTAGTTTTGGATGGAGGGTTGTTTTATTTCCTGTGAAGTAGTTTTGGATCATAGCTTCATCTATACAATTAGCCAGTAAAATGCCTGCCATTGGTCTGTATGACAGAGAAATACTTACATACATCAATCACGCCTGAGGTAAGTCTACAGTATGTATCTGAAGTTATGCTAGCCAGCAGTGAAAGAGTCAGTGCAGTGCTGCGTAGGATAGCGTTTGCAACTGGCTTTGGGAGAGTTGAACCAAATGAGTAGCAGTTATGGGAGGATATAATATAATACATAACTGATACTATGAATTTTTCAAGTTTGCTTATGGGCATATTAAGATTTTCACAGGCTTCTTGTTGTGCACCTCCTTAACACAGTGATGTTTTGCCCTTCCATGTCTATGAACTGTCATACATACCCTTAGATCCTAGCTTACATGTGTGTTTATATCCATCTCACTTGGCCTTTCATCTCTTTCTCCTATATTACATGAACATATGTTTGCATATATGTAAATATATGCATGTAGACTTAACTCCCTATAAGATATGACCATAGAAAGACCTACAAAGAAATCCCACAAGCTGACAAATGTTAAAATGAGTAACATCAGAGCAGTCTCACTCCCTGAGAAACTATGCAATATTATTGCTGCATTTCTGCAAGCCTATCTCTTCCTTTAGAGTTTTAGGAAACTTGCTAGTTCAGTGGAAACTAAGCTTAATAAAGAAAGTGAATGAATTATATACATGAACTTAATATTCTTTCGATGTCCTTGTTGATAATGACAGTATGACATAGGATTCATGTAGACATCAAAGCAGCGAGTGCTTAGGGCCCAGGCTGGCTCCTAAGCCAATAACAACTCAAGCTATACAACCAACTTCCTGAAAGTTAAGTGATCACCAATATTGTCTAAGTAGGACATCATAACTACCTGAGCTTTGTCCACATCTTTGACATTTGGCTCTAATGCTACATTCCTATATCCCATTATTTGACATTTCTGTGTGAATGATGACCAAAATAAAACCCTTGATTTTTCTGTCTCAAAAAGCTCCTCTCTCAGTCTTTCATTTCATCTCAGGAAATAGCAACACATTCTACTAAAACCCCAAAGGTCAACCTTGGCTCATTTCTTTATCTTTTAATATGTGGTCAACAAGCAAATTCTACAAACCCTATCTGCTGCATACGTTTAGGGAAATATATATATTTCCCTACTAAACCTGCTGCCTTTCTCACTTGTCTCTTTTTCAGTCTATTTATTTAAACAGCATCCTAACTTGTCTGTTTGCTTTTCTTTCAGGATCTGTGCTCTACCCAGAGCCTGAAATGAAAATTCGGATCATATCATCCTGCTTACAACTATACAGTGACTCCTTTCTCACTAAAATGTACAAAGTGTACACCCCATATTGGCACAAATTTCAATACCTGCCCAAACAGTTAGGACCAGCCTAGCACTTTTGGCTCGATTCACAGGACTCTTTCTATCATGCCGACTTCTGCTTGCTTCTGGAAATAAGCCAAGCCTTGTGCTGTTTTGGAGCCTGGTGTTGGCTGGTTTCTTCTTATGATCTTTCTCTCATCTTCACAAGTCTGGCTTCTTTCTGAAATGTGTTTATGGAACTATCATTTTATTGTTTTCTATTCATTAAAAAATGGTTGCTGCGTATGTATGCCTGGTGTGTGTGTTGTGGGGGAGGGCACAGTTTGTGTATGAAGGTCACAGGACAACTTGGTGGGTCCTTTCACTTTCCATGAGTTCTGGGAAATCAAACTCAGGTTGTCAGGCTTGTAAGGAAGGGCCTTCAATTGCTGAGTCACGCTGCTTATCCCGCTTCCGTCTTTTTAGAGGGTCCTTTTGTACCATGTCTACTGATGGTCTACAGAAAGGAAGTCCATTTCCTAACTCTTGGAAATTGTAACTGTAACCCTATTTAGAAGAAGTAGTTGAGGAAGTAATTAGGCATTTTGGGACGACTCTAAATTACCAGATGTCCCTTCAATGCACAGAAAAAGGGTATTCAGGAAACTCATGAAGAGAAGGCCAGGCTCTCAGGGGAGCCGAAGCTCACTGGTAACTTGACTTTGGGCTCTGGCCTCCAGAGCTATGAGCTCATAAATGTGTTCTGTTTTGATGATTGGCTTTGCTGGCCTTAGGAAACTACCACACTTGTCCTGATCACTTGCTCTAGAGCAGTTCAGAGGACCCCAGCACCCCATGTCTTCTTCATACTTCTTCCAGCCTTCTCATTTTTCCTCTCTGTTCATTCAACTACCCTCTATGACTTGAAAGATGAATTTGAATACAGCAACTATGGTTTGTTTTGTGTATCACTATTATCTTTAAGGTCTACCCCACACCTGAAGCACAATAAGTATTCAGTAAACATTCGTGAGCTGAAAAACGCACATGCAATGAATGCTTTAGAAGAACGTCTAAATAGCTCTAGGATTCCTTATGATCCAGGTTGTTTTCATAATTCCACTATTTGCAGGTTACTTTTTTAAAATCATTTTTGTCATAAAATTAGAGTCTGTTGGTAGCTGAGTTAATATAACATAATAAAATCAGGGTCTTAAAGTGGCCAATATGGAGGAAATTATTACATGGATTGTGCAGGAAGAGATTATAGGGAATTTTAATCCTTAGGGGGGGATAATTTCATTGAGAGTTAAAAACAAATCAAACTAGGGTACTTGGGAGGGATAAACATTAGAAAAGTATGAGAAATGTATACATATTAACTCTAGCTGAACCAAATTTCAGCCAAATAAGATGGATATATGGCAATTTAGTATTGGCAGGAGAATCTCGTTTAGTGCTCAGAAACCCTTTCCAAATCCATGGATTGTGGATTTGAGTCTCTAAAGTCTATCACCAGCTTGCTGATGAGTGTTGTATTGTGCCGGTAAATGGAAGGCTCCTCTCTATTTACATCCTTTGACTGAAGACAAGCACATCTGAAGGCTGAATGTGTCAAGATGACAATAAAAAATATTACAGAGGGCATTTTCTGTGAATACATGAGTCATCTCCGCTTGTTTTGTTTAATAAATTCTAACTGCATGCCAGAATGTAAGTCATAAGTTTTATCAAGGTTACAGTGACTGTTTTAGAAGAGCAGTAGAAATATAGTAAGTTATCATTTACACTAGGTATTCAAGGACTCACTATCCTGCAGAAGTGTATTTCATTGTTAGAATGGAAATAGAAAATTGGTCCAGAGGATTTCTTTGGAATACAGTATTATGGTTTTTATAATCATAAAATATAAAGTTTCAATTATAAATATGGAAAAACTTTTTTCATTATAACACTCTCTATATAATAGAAATAAATCCCTATTAAAAGAGTAGTTTCACCTAGTATTCACAAAGCCCTGTTTTTGATCCACAACTCTGACTTTATTAGGTATGGTAGTATATGGCTGTAACCTCAGTCCTCAAGAGATGAAGGCAGGAAGATCAGAAGTTCAGAGTCATCCACAGCTATATAACAAGTTTAAGAACACTCTGAGAAGCATGAGACTGTTTAAATAATAATTAAAATTTGATTCTAATAATTAAAATCTGATTCTTTAATCAAAATAATAATAAAAACAAATTAAAATCCTGAGACAAAGGCTAAACTAGACAAGTGTTAACATTACTCCATGAAAGCAAGAGAGAGGCAGAATTCTTTTTTTTTTTTTTTTTTTGTTTTTTTGAAACATGGTCTCTCTATGTAGCCCTGGCTGTAGCCTCTATCTATAGACCAGGCTGGCCTCGAACCCAGACATCCACCTGTCTCTGTCTCTGGAGTGCTGGGACTAAGGCATGTGCCACCACTTGCCTGACTAAGAGATGCAACTACTTAAGAAGAGAAATGATTGTCTGATTTCATTGTGTAGTTCAGATACAGAAGTGACTGCTAAATCACAACGTTTAGTTGCAGATTCTTAAAACCACTTACCCTAAAATATTTATGCTATGAGTCAGGCATTTTGCATAGATAATTTGAGGAATGTGAGGTTTTAAGCTTAAATGTTGAAAGCAATGTTGCATTTTTCATGAAGTATTTGGAAACAAAGTCCTTGTAGTTGATAAAATCAGAACATTGAGATATACATATCAGTCTGCTGGTGAAAAGAGCAGAAAGTCTTGTGAATGAATTGGGAAAACTTCAGGCAGACTGCAATATTTCCTTCCTAAAGGGCACTTTGGATGCTTCACAAAGCAGATGATGAAGTTTGGAAACAGATGGCTGAAGACCTGATGAAGGCTGTAGATGTTCCATCCTGGCCTATTGGAGGAATGTGTTATGCTGGGAAAAGATCACCTGAAGGGCATTTGGCTACAGAGTGAGAAGTTCTATGCTTGTATTTCACAGTTGTTCATGAACTCGCCCCTGAGAGTAACCTTGAACTCTGACAGCTGAAAGAGTAATTGGGGGGTGGAGAAGGGTGGTGCCAGATGTAGATGTAACCAACCGTCGTATAAATAAGAAACACAGAACCAATGCAAAGAAGAAAGCCAAGAGGTCAGAGCTAAGAGCCAAAACCTTACCCTTCCTCCTGCAGTGGTCCAAATCATGCAGTATATATTCTCCATTAGAAGTGCTGAAGACTTTTTGTTGCTTTAGCATATAAGCAAAAGCATATTGGTTACTAGACTAGAAATGTAATTCTTGCTACACATATTTATTCCGCTTGTAGACCCTAAGGCTGTATTATAGAACCAGCACTTCACTTTAGTTGAGAGGATAAACGTTAAATGTGGATTAGGCTATTTTAAAACTTGAGGTAAAAAGAGAAGCTCGACCTGGAGGTGCATGCCTGATACCTTAACACTGAGGAGGCTGATACCAGACAATTGTAAATTCAGGGCTAGCCTGGGCTACATCGTGAAATACCATCTCAAAACAAAACAACAAAATAACAACTGGTAACAACAAATCCAAACCAAACTAAAATAACAACAACAAAACCCACCAACAAGAGAGATTTCTTGACCTGCAATGTGATAAGATTTTATAATATTAAAATACTTATTTTTTTAATAGCCGTCACCCACAGCTACCTTAACCATCCATTCCCAACATCAAAAGCTAATGTTGCGGCACAGGCAGGAATACATCTCAGTTGGGAGAGAACGCATTTAATATAACGAAGCCCTGGGTACGAGACTCCTGCCCCACCCCAATATGACATCAACCAAACATGGTGCTCATGCCAATGATCCCAGCACATGGGTGGTGGAGGCAGAAGGATCAGGAGTTCCAGGTCATCCTCAGCTAAATACTGGTTTAAGGCTAGCCTGGACTACATGAGACCCTGAATTAAAAAAAAAGTTTTAGAGAAAAAAATAATGTTTAATTTCTTCCTCAACTGTAAAATGAGTGAGATTTCTCCTCTGGCTTCCCCCTTTAGGAATCCAGGTAAACCTGCAGCCCTCTTCCTAGAAGTAGTAAACGCAACATTCAAATGATGCTGAAGATCCTATTCAACAAGATCTAGTAGTTCAGTAGTTTAATAAAATATGTTAAGTTGTATAAATCTGATATGTGGTGCGTTTCAAATGAAAGACATGGTCAAAACGATCTTTCGGTTTCCACACTTCCATGCCATTAATACTCATAACTAAGATTTCTGCTTCATGTTTACAGAGTGGTAAAATGTGTGTTATCAGTTTTAATTAAGAGACATTGATTTTCATTACTGTTTGTCACAACCCTTCTCATATAATAATTTGGGACAAAGTTCAATTACACTCGAAACCAATGCATAACTTAGTTCAAGAAGGCGTTAAAAAGTCCATGACACATTTTAAAGTTTGCTTGCCCTTTATTTGACCAGTAAAATTTAAAATTCCCCCTTTATTATTTTATTATGTGGTCAAACATTCCTAAAAGTCAGAATTTTTCAAATAAGTGAGCAATTCAAATGAAGTCTTGATTCCATACTCAAATGATGCATTTATCTAATTATTTTTTTTATCAATAAAAAATTGGGAGTCAGGTATCGGAGTAAGAACCTGAATGATCAGAGAAATGGCAGAGTAGCCACCAGTGACCTCTTTTCTCTTCTATTCCTCTAGCCAAAGAAGCTGAGGTCCTCTCTCAGCCCTGCCTTACTACTTCCTGTTTTCTATCTGTCCTCACTTTTCCAAAACTTCTACGGTTAATTTTGGTAAGCTAGTGGCTAGCTCTGCTCAAAGCAAACTTTATTGTCAGAATGCAACCAAAATTGCATGACACTCAAAAGCTTTCATATTTATTATTCTTTAATATTTTGATTTTAGTATATTTTAATGTAAATCAGTTGATCTACTCTGTCTTTCTGTCTGTCTACCTGTGGTTGAAAATATATATTTACATATATGTATATCTGATTCTTAGGATTGGCCATTCTTATAATATTTATCCAGCATAATATGGAAAGATGTGTAAAGTAGTATCTTTATTCTGGACCCCTTTGCACAGACTCTCAGTGAATGTAGGAAGAGCTTTCCTAAAAGGTATACATATGTCGTATCGAGCTAAAGTGGAATTTTCTAGGGAAAGTGAAGAAGTTATTTTTCAGTTGAAACTGAAAAAGAAACTTAGGTAGAAAGCAGAAGGCATAATTATGTGGTTTGCAGTTAGTTCAGGGCACTGGAATTCTTGCTTTTTTATTTTTAAGATATACCATGGAGTTTTTAATTACCCAAAGTGCATCAGGATCTTTATTTTTTTTCTTACCTCATCACATTGATACACTTTTGCCTGACGCCCTTTGAATTTAAATTTTTTATCAGGCAGGTGAGAAATTACCTTAATCTGGCCTATAAAAATATTCTGAGGCCTGTGAGATGGCTAAATTAGTAAAGGTGATTGCCACCAAGCCTGATGACCTGAGTTCGATCCCCCAAACCCATATGGTGGAAGATGAGAACTTATACCAGAAAGTTGTTCTGATCTCCACACAGGTGCCACAGCACATATCAGTATATGTGCACACGCACATACACACACATACACACACATATATGCACACACACACACACACTTATGCATGCACACACAGATATACACATGCACATATACACTGGCAATAATAAAATGTTTTTTAATAAAACTATCTTCTATCTATCTATCTATCTATCTATCTATCTATCTATCATCTATCTATCTATCTTGACAAACATAGACAGCAAGAGTGAAGGCCATCCTCTCATGAAGGTATTCTGTTAACATTTTAAATTAATTGGTAGTCCAGTTCAGAAAGACATTTCCTTAAAGTTAAACATTCCTTTTATTCCATTATATTGACAAACATCCTTGTAAGTCAGACGTAGCAGAAGAATATGAAGGGGTGACTACATGGGGTTCTCAGATAAGACCTAAGGCTTCTGCCTATGAGGAATCACACTTTCTGGCTTTAATATCCCCCACAGCTGTTGGCTAGCTGCAAGACAATTCACTAGCTAATGGAGAGTAACATAACATGAACTGCAGTGTCTTCACTCAGAGTTAAAAAGATATAAAGAATATAGTGCGCTGAAAGTGTTGAGTGTCATAATTGAAACACAGCGAGTACTCAGTGGATGGAAGTATGATAATTGTTATTTCCGGAGCCTTCTCTAGATCTGAAATCTCAAACACAGTCGGGTGGCCAGGAGCAGAAGAGGTGGGAGTCTAATGAAGAAACGTAAATTGCAGTCTGTGAACAGCTTTGTGTAGTAGGCTAAGCAGTTTGGATCTGTGCAAAGAAGAGGGAGCCATTGAGGGTTTTAAACGGAACAGCACGATGATATTTGTGGCTTAGAAGTAAGCCTCTGGTTATAGGGAAGAGGAGGTCAGTAAACAGAATAAGCAGACCTTCAGTTTACTCATTCTTTAGCTAATATAAGTTGGGTATCAGCACAGAAACATTTTGGCTTACCAACACTCAATTTATAAATTTTCATAGAAATAAAACAAGTTACAGATGGGGTGAACTTGCTACATTTCTGACCATTGCCAATAATGAATAAATAGTTATTTGAATACTCTCAGTGGGACCTGGGAAAAAGAAGACCCTGTCACTCACATTTCTATAAGTTGAGGCGCTGCTCTGAAACAAAAGGATTTGGGATCTTTTTTCTTTTTTTTTTAATCCTACTCTGAGCTGCATTTTCTTTTTCCTTGAAACCATGAACTTCTCAGGAATGAATTTTCACCCACATGCACAACAAAGTAGAAAGACTAATAATGTTTATTTTCTACCCCACTCTTTCTTTTTCTTTAAAATATTTTTCAAAATTATACTATAATTATATCATTTCCCCCTTTCCTTCCCTCACTCCAGAGCTTCTCATACACATTCCCTTTTCCTTGTCTTCTTTAAATTAATGACCTCCTTTTAAAATTTATATATATTTATATATGTGTGTGTATATATATATATGCATACACACATATATACATATATCACTAAATACAAAAATACGCCTTGCTGAGTCAGCACTGTGGTTCTTGTATGTCATTTCTTTATGGGAAAATACCACTGACTTCTGACACAAAATATGTATATTCTATTGGAAATTTGTCCTCAAGCACTATCATGTGAAAATATTAGAAATCAATTGATCATGAATTGGCTGGTTGTGATAGTTGATCTTGATTATCAACTTGATGGGATTTGGAATCACCTTGAAAATAGACTTCTGGGAAAGCCTGTGAGGATTTTCTAGATTAGGTTAATGGAAGTGGGAAGAGGTACTCAAAATGTGGGCAGCCCCATCCCATGGGCCGGCATCCCAGATTGTATGAAAAGGAGAAAGAGAGCTGAGCATGTGAATTCATTTCTTTTTGCTTCCTGCTTGTGGATGCAGGATGTCAGGCTGCTTCCAGCTACTGCCACAATGATGTCATCACCATGATGGACTCTACCCTGGAACTGTCAGCCAAAATAAACCCTTTCTTCTTTGAGTTGCTATTGTCAAGTATTTCCTTGCAGGAATGAGAGAAAAAACCGATACGCTGGTCTCATTTGTACTAGGTAGGTTTTAGGGAAAGAACTCAACCTTAATGGTGTGACTAATAAAAATATAACCTGGAAATGGGAGTTATCAAGCCAAAACTGAGGCCTAGACAATGATAATTAAGACATAATTCAGAGGTCGAGATGCTAAGTCCAGATGTTTGATCAGGGCTGTAGGACAGGAACAAGGAGACACATAGATGAATTGAATGAAAACATTTACAGTGAAGGGAAGCAAAGAGATAAGAAACTGAAGACAGAGTCTCACGATCAGCTCTGTGGCAGATCGCCTGCTGTGGTGCCTCTTCCTCTCTGGCTCCATCTCAGAGAGTCACACAGATCTTCTATTCCAGTCTTCCTCCCCAGCATTCCATTCTCCAGAGCCCAACTCCACCAGGGATCCCTGGAAACCCTCACTCCACATAGCCAGGGAAGCAGGTAGGCGAACAGCAGATCTTCACCTCTCCTCCGAACTGACCCCCAATCTGTCCCCTGCTCTGTAGCAGACCACCTGCTACAGCCTCCTTTTCCTCTCTGACCCTTAATCCAGTGGATTAGCAAATCTTCTCCTCCAACCTTCCTTTCCACTCCTCCCTTTGTCTAAGTGGCAAGTTCATAGCACTAAGTGTCTACATTAAAAAAAAAAAAAAAGGCCAGGGGTTGGTGGCGCACGCCTTTAATCCCAGCACTCAGGAGGCAGAGGCAGGCGGATCTCTGTGAGTTCAAGGCCAGCCTGGTCTCCCAAGCGAGTTCCAGGGAAGGCGCAAAGCTACACAGAGAAACCCTGTCTCGAAAAAAAAAAAGAATTAAAGTTTGGCCTTAGCTTAGGCTTGCTCCCAACTAGCTTTTAAAACTTAAATTAACCCGTTTATATTAATTTACATTCTGCCATGTGACTCTTTACCTCTCCTTAGTACTGTAAATCTGATTTCCTCCAGGTCTGGGTGACCAATCTCCCATGCCTTAGATTCTTTCTAGAGTTCCTATCCCTGCCTGGAAGTCCCGCCTAGCCTCTCTTGCCTAGCTATTGACTGTCCAGCTCTTTATTAAACCAATTAGAAGGTGCCTTTTAATTCTTAATAAGACATCTCTGCACCATTATTCAGGAGCTGATGGTTCAAAGAAAGACCCGTTACAAAAATCTCATGGTATTAGTGTAGCATGAATCTTAGAAGGTCTTATTAATAAAATCAAACCTGAGCCAGTTATTGGGGTGAAATGCTGGATGGTCAGAGACAGAACAAGCCACAGCTACCTCACCTCACCGGATCCTCAGCTGCTCTTGTTTCCTCAGACTGGAGGCCTCTGAGTCCTCATCCAGAATGGGTCTCAGCTGAACTGCTGCTAGAAGCCTGAAAGCTTAACCAGGCCAAATGCTTCTCCAGGCCAAATGCCTCTCCAGGGCAAATGCCTCTCCTGGGCAAATGCCTCTCCTGGGCAAATGCCTCTCCTGGGCAAATACCTCTAGATTCTGGTCCTCACGCCTTATATACTTTCTCCTTTCTACCACCACTCCCTGGGATTAAAGGCTTGCTTTCTGGGATTAAAGGCGTGGGTCACCATGCCTGGCCGTTTGCAATGTGGCCTTGAACTCACTGAGATCCAGAGGGATTTCTGTCTCTGGAATGCTAGGATTAAGGGCGTATGCTACCACTGCCTATCCTCATGTTTAATATTGTGGCTGTCCTGTTCTCTGACCCCAGATAAGTTTATTAAGGTACACAATATTTTGGGGAACACAATACCACCACATATTAGCTTCAAAATGGACACATTTATCAATGAAATTGAATTGAAGACTCAGATATAAATCCATACATGTATAGACATCTGATTTCTGATAAAGAGGTGAGAAATGTGCACTGGAAAAAGACAGAATATTTACAACAAATGGAGCTGGTCAAACTGGATTTCTGCATGTAGAAGAATCCAAATAGATCCAAATTTATCACCCTGCACAAAACTCAACTCAAATGCATCAATGGCTTCAGCATAAACCCAGACACTCTGAACCTAATAGAAGAGAAAGTGGAGAATAGCCTTGATTGGCACAGGAGACAACTTCCTAAACTGAATGCCAAAAGTGCAGGCACTAAGAGCAACAATTAATAAGTGGGACGTCATGAAACTGAAAAGCTTCTGTAAGGCAAAGGACACCATCAATCAGACAAAGCGGCAGCCTACAAAATGGAATTTTTTTTTTTTACTAACTCCACATTAAAAAGAGGACTAATATCTAAAATATATAAAGAACTGAAGAAACTAGATATCAAAAAACCAAATAACCTAATTAAAAATGGGATATAGATCTAAACAGAGAATTCTCAATAGAGGAATCTCAAATGGCTGAGAAATACTTAAAGAAATGTTCAGCATCCCTTAGCCATCAGGGAAAGGCAAATTAAACCTACTAGTTTGAGGCCCATCTATGGCAGTGATGCAGACAGACCTCACTGTCTGCATGTATAGTCTAGTGATAAAAAGACTCTTAATGCTTGGTAGTATGAAAACTTCCCCAAGAAGTGACATCTAGGCAGAGACCTGTGAACAAGTGTGTGTGGAGGTCACCTCTTTATGGCAGGGAAGCACAAAGCAGAGAACCCAGGAGGAAAAAAAAAAACATGGAGAACACTAGAGCCACTCAGAGGAGGATTGTGGAGGCACATGGGGCTACATTGGCCTGAATGTGGCTTAGTAATGACAGGGGAAGTGAAGAAGTTTCTAGTAAGTACTATGCCACTTAGTCTGTAGTCTAAGAAAAGTAAAGCAGGAAACTTCCTGAATATGTGTGTGTGTGTGTGTGTGTGTGTGTGTGTGTGTGTGTGTGTGTCTTTAAATATCTCTAGCTCACTTAAATATATGAAATTTCTCTAAATTTCTGTGTTTTAAGTGCATGCTTGTGAAAACCAAGACCAGTTCAACAGTAGAACAGGAGGAAACACCCAGCCCACAGACAAGAAGCTATAGCAGCCACCATTTTTTAAATTTGTATTTTTCCACCAATGGCTAACATAATAGAATATTCAAATTCAGACTCAACAGATTTTAGGCATCTCTTGGAATCAGAACGAAAGCTATTTTAGCCCTGAATTATATAATATTTGAAATTACATAAAACTTCACAGGCAGGAATTCTGAAACCACTTCAGACCCCTGTGAGACCTGCAGATATTAGAGCCAAAGGAAACTCCCAGAACAGAGGGAACCGGAAATGAGGAGTCCCAAAAAGAGGGGAACAGGTCTACACAGACAGCTACCCAGAGCCTGCAAGTAGCTGACATGATGCAAAGATTAAATAATGAATTTCATTTTTTCTCTATTTCCTTTCAATTAAATTTCCCCAGGAATCTGTGGTTTTGAGCATTATATAACAGAGCTATGCTTGAGTACCTCAAAATGGGAAGAGGTGGGGAATTGTATCATTGTCTTATGAACATCAGTATTTAGAGTTATGATTTTTACTATTTTAAGGCTTCATGAGATGTTTAGAGTAATCTACATCTGACTCTCAACCTCTGACTATGAAAGACATAAAAGTGTAATTACATGCACATACAGTTCTGCCAGCGGTTCAGGAGCCTCACAGAGTCCCATAATTTGTTCCTGAGTCCAGATAAATAATGTAATAGTATTAACCTTGATTGGGTATATACTATATACCAGATACTCAGCTAGATACTTTATCTGATTTAATCCTCATAATAGTTATATGATATAGATATCATTATGAGGCTTAGAGGGGTTAAATAATACGCCCCAGCTTGCACAGCTAGAACAGAGGAGACATTATACAAAGCACCGCAGGCTATTTCTCCAGTTCTCAGCATTCCTTAGTTGCCTATCGTTCTTTGTCCAAGGTTGAGGCCTCCTGAGCCCTCCCCCTTCCATGTTAGCATGTTTACGAGTGTCCTTGTAGTTCGGGTCTTGTTTAGGCAGCAATGCTGGCGAGACTTCACGGGTGTAACTCCCTGACGTTTCTATGAGACACAACTGCACAGTAAACTTCCTTTTCACCCGCTCTTACAATCTTTGTGCCCTCTCTTCAGCAAAGGTCCCTGAGGCCCAGGGAATAGCAGCCTAATTGATTATCCAATGTCAAGTGATCAGCCCTGAAAACATGTGTGTACAAGGAACACTATACAGCCTCAGTAGGTTGTATTTGTGTATTTATGAATATTTATGTATATTCCTATATATATAGAAGAATATATATGTTCGTGTGTGTGTGTGTGTGTGTGTAAGAACAATTAAAGAGAAAGAGGTGTAAATTTGAGAGAGACAGCAAGTTGGTGGTAATGTTAAGGATTGGAGGGAGGAAAAGGATGGGAAATTATGTAATTATATTATAATTAAACAAATTATCATAAAATCAAGGCAAGCTGGCTCTGGAGCCTGAGTTCTTTCTTCTGTCATATTGAAGATTGAAACTAGGATCTTCCTTGTGCATGTGAGACAAGTGTCTGTCCCTGTGCTCCACCCCCTGTGCTCCACGCCCCCCCTCCCCCGGGCCAAGCTTTTACTTACCAGCCAGTGCCCTCGTCACCTTTATAACTGAATGACATAGGATGATACACCAATGAAAGTGCCACCAGAGCTGAGAGAGTCATGCCAGCTCCCATTCTGTTTGACTCATCAAGGTCAAAACAAGTGACTCTAGAAGTTTTCAATCATCTTAAGGAATGAGAAGAAAATGTATGGAAGGAAAACTATCTCTAGCCAGTGACTCGGGGGTACATGTCAACACTGCAGAATACATTGAATGACTGTCATGTGCAAAACCTATCAGGGTCTCACACGCATTACCTCATTCCCAGCAGCATTCGCCTAGTTGTGTTTTATGGAACAATACACAGGCTCAGGATGACAAGTGACAGACTCATAATGATGTGGATGATGAGGACAGAGTGAGACTGGAGACCACAACTCGGTCTCTTCCACTTTGAACCCACATTCTTAGTTTTCTGTAGTGTCTCATTTTTTTGTGCAAAATAAATATTTATTTTTAGACATAATTGTCTATGCATAAATAGTATTTTTAAAACAGAGCATACTGTCATGTTTAGGGGTACAGGGTGTAATCACAGCTATCCAAGAGGCTGAGGTAGGAGGGCTGCATGTTCAAAGGCCTATCTGCTCTACAGAAATAGGGTAGAGGCCAGCCTTGGTAACTTAGTGAGGCCCATTTCAGAATAAAAAATAAATAAAAAGAGGACTGGCTTGATACTGAAAGGGAGAGAGCAGGAGACTGATTGCTTGGCATAGAATTATATAATCTTTCCTTTTCTCAGCATTATATTGGAAACACCTTGTCATATCAGTACATATATTAGTAAGAAGTATATTATTATTATTATTATTATTTGTGTGCATTGTGTGCATGTATGTGTGTTGGCACACAAGTGCCATGGCATGCAAATGGAGGTCAGAGGACAACTTTGTAGACTCAGTTGCTCCTTCTGCCTTTTCCTAGGTCCCAGCGATGGAAGCCATGTCCTCCAGGATTTCAAGCCAAGCACTTTTGCCAGCTGAGCCACCTCACTGACCTCCTGGGGACTACTCATTGATGGCTGTAGTATTCTGATGAAAACTTGTGGACTCCTTTAAGTTAAAAAGTTCATGCCGGGCAGTGATGGCGCACGCCTTTAATCCCAGCACTCGGGAGGCAGAGGCAGGTGGATCTCTGTGAGTTTGAGGCCAGCCTGGGCTACCAAGTGAGTTCCAGGAGAGGCACAATGCTACACAGAGAAACCCTGTCTCAAAAAACAAAAAACAACAACAAAAAAAAAAAGTTCATGTGGGTTACAATTTTTCACCAATCATTTACTTCCCTGTAAAACTCTTCCTTCCCTTTTTGTTAAAATGGAGGTGGAAGCAGTGATTCTTTTACCAGAG
Source organism: Peromyscus aztecus (assembly GCA_902168405.1). Taxonomy (NCBI): domain Eukaryota; kingdom Metazoa; phylum Chordata; class Mammalia; order Rodentia; family Cricetidae; genus Peromyscus; species Peromyscus aztecus. The sequence goes on along the minus strand of CABHPQ010153085.1, from coordinate 1,922 downwards.
GATGAGCATTGTGTGAAGAACGAGGGAAATCTATCTGAGTAAGTATGACATGGGAAAGTGATGGGTTACTTTCATTTCCCTTTTCAAAGGAAGTTTGACTCAGCTGTAGAATAGCATGGTCACTTCGTGCTATTACACTGTGACACCTGTTGCTAAAGTTTTCCTGGTCCTGCCTGGCCCACAGTCAGGACAAATCTTTCTCACCTGCCAGTCCCCGCAGCTGCTCAGACCCAACCAAGTAAACACACAGAGACATATATTGCTTACAAACTGTATGGCCGTGGCAGGCTTCTTGTTATCTAGTTCTTATATCTTAAATTAACCCGTTTCTACAAATCTATATCTTGCCACATGGCTCGTGGCTTACCGGTATCTTACATGTTGGTAATCATGGTGGCAGCTGGCAGCATTTTATTTATACAGAGCAATATCCACAGCACACACCAGTCTATCCCACTGACTGAAAATTCTGTGCTTTGTAATGTGGTTGGATGTGGAGGTCCATGACTATAATCCCTGCACTTGGGAGGCTGAGACAGGAGGATGATTGCAATCTCAAAGTTAGCCTAAAGCTACCTAGCAAAAACCTCTAGCCTAAACCACAAGTAAGTAATGCCTCCCTGCAATCTCCACCACAGATTACCATTGGGGTAGGGGACAGAAGGACAATAAATGAAAGGAGTTATCCCCTTATTGTGCAAATAGCACTGAATCCACAAATTAGCCTATTTTGCTTAGACTTACATGTTTTTACTGAACTTTGTTTTGTTTCTTGTACGAGGGACAATACCTAAGTCACCACACATTCTAAGTATACAGTGTATGGCTGAGTTGCCACACCAGCCCATTTAGATTTAATCTTAGTAACAATAAATTGTAGGGCCAAAACTAAATTAGCGCTAGTTAATGCACATTTACTTCTTCTTTAAAAGTTTGAGATTTACATACGCAAATTACTCATGAGAATAGCGGTATGACTGGAGATTTTTCTTCAATAAATTTAGACTTAAAGGTTTATGATCTTACTTGTCTGAATTAAATGGCAAGTCAGCCCCATTGGCCCTTTGAACTATGTTGTTGGTGTGCTTGATTGGAGAACAAAGACATAAACGCAATGGAGTGTCTCTCTTCTCCTCATAGCTCCTGATCACTCAAGTCTTTCTGGTTCTTCGGTATTTTCAATGACATCTCCATCTGCAAAGATACAAGTGCCTCGTCTTGTTCCTGGGATTAGGCAGTGGGTTGTGGCCATGCAGTATCAAGAACATGATGAAATAATCAGGTACAGGTTTCAATCCTTCCCTGAGGTTGAACTCTGTCTGCATTCAGCCACAGGCACAGACAGTAGGCTAGGAAGAGTGTGACTTAGTGTCTGCATCTTCCTTTAAGTGCAATGAATTTGAATACTGGTGCCCTGAACCTAGTGGGCCTTCCTAATTGTGTAGAAAGCCTCCTTATTTGCTAATTGGGCATAAAAGTCTACTGTTTCCATATATACATATATGTCCCCAATACCGTTGTTTTAGAAAAGACTACAATAACCTTTACTAGTTTGTTGCAAGTTTCCCAATTCCTCTCTGAATTCATTCTCTCTTTCCTTCCTTTCTCTTTCCTTATTTCCCCTACCTACTGCCCACTTTCTTGTTCTGAACATAGACCAGATAGGATAAATTCATGTTGGACACCAATGTCTTTAAAAAAAAAAAAAAAAGAGTTGCCTTACATTTAAATACAAGTTAAAGACTTAGTCTGTTAAAATCTTTTGCAAATCCCTTCTCCTCCAGGCCTTTCACTGTCTGTCTCTCTTTGAAATCCACCTGCAACACACTTTCTCCTCTCTTCTCAGAGCCTTTTCATTAGAGTTGCTTATCTATAGAATATTCTTCTCCTTTTGTTTGCATACTCCGATTCAAAGCTCCAGC
>CABHPQ010153083.1:0-27162 GCA_902168405.1 Peromyscus aztecus | reverse complement strand
TTCTGAAGTCATAGCAATGAAAAGCAAATGCAGAACAACATCTCATACACACACACACACACACACACACACACACACACACACACACACACACACACAGGACAAAGAAAAATTTTTCCAAGCTCTTATGAAAGGCAAAATGTTCTGACCTTCATAGCAATCTCCTTTTAATGAAAAAGGAGAAATACTGTTTTCATCAAGTATTTGTTCTTTTTGGTGTGTTATATGCTTAAAATTTTATATTCGCAGTATTGAACAGCAAATTCTATAAATACAGACATAAGGCGAAGGAATCATCCCTTCACCGAAAATAGAATAAAAAGAAATAGAGTCATTTGTGGGTAAAGTACTGACTGTGTACACCCAGACTCCAATTTTTTCATTTATATTTTGAAATTTAAAAATCACTTGAGGTTTATATTTATTTAACAGCAACAGATGTCCAGAAAACATCTATTAGTTTTATATACTTATAATAATGTGTCCTTAAGATTTCAACAGACTTAGAAAAATGTTAATAAATTTTTATACCCCAACCTGGTTGGTTTCCACCTACTGTCAAAACAAGAGATTAATTCTTATATTTACTTTACTTAGTAATCATGAAAAATGTTTTATTGTATTTACTGAAACTATATTTTTCTTCAAGCAACAAATTTGTATAAATATACTAGATTCCAGGATTTTTTGTGGTGGATAAGATTTCCTTAGCTAGTAAATAATGCATAGATTTCTTTAGCTAGTAAATAGTATATAACATTAGCTATAAATACATTTCCAGAACTGATAGAAATCATTAAATTAAATGTATGACAATACTTCCTTTTTCTAAACACAGTTACTATCCTGAAGTAGAAGGTGACAGCTTAACATGTTACTAATGACCATAAGTGGTCATAGGAAGTATTTCTGTCACTCATGCACGTACCTGTAATGTTAGCCATTGTAATGTTAGCCATTGTAAACTGAACAATGAACTTTTATTTTTTAAAATCAAATAATTTTAAAATCAAAAAAATCTTTATGGAATATACTAATGAGTAGCATGATAAAAAGCTATGGGTCTGGTAAGTAACTACATTGAATATCCTTGAGCAGAATATGTAAGCCTGTAAGTTTCTGTCTACACTGATCAAATAGAAAAAAAGTGATTATCATCTTCAGAGACTCATGGAGATAAAACTGTAATGTGCATAATTTCTAGTTGTTAGACCATCATAAGACTTGTTGTCCCTTCCTAGCCCACACGCAAATGATAGTTTCTGGTCATGTTTTGTCTTCCTGGGAGCATGCAACTCCTTTTTGCCAAGGGAGTACAGGCAGAAAACACATGCCACCTTGAGACCAAACAATTGTCTTTGGATTTCATAAGACTTCTAGAAGCACTTTCCCTTCACCCCTGGAAATCCATTTCAAGAAAGGTTCCAAATAATATCAGAACAACATTGGAATTTAAAACTCAAAAACATAGTGTTTAAATGTAACATGAGTAGTCCAGAATTATATCTAATACAAAATTAATTATCATTTTGATACCAACTTTGGAAAAGGGGGACTGCCATTTACCTTAAACTCAACATCTGCATATCTATAAGTTTGTTTGCATTTGATTTGTTTTCAAAGTCATACAGAAAACTCTGAAAAGGAGAAACATTCTTTTAAAAATTCCACCCATGAAGAAAGTAACTGCTACATTTACACATCTGGGGAGTATCCTTGGTTACAGCAATTTATTTTAAGATAGCATGTTACTACTTCAAGTACTTTGGAAATTTTAGTATTGATTAAAATAGATCCATGACTCACAAAAATCTCAAAAGTACAAAGACTCCAGGACCAATGTTACTGAAGCTGATTTTCCATTCAGTTTTCTCTCCTCTTTTAACTTAATTAATGAAAGAAAAGCTTACTGACTTTTGTCTATGCATTTTATTTCTTGCTTCTCCACTCGATATTTAGTTTACTTCAGTGATCCTTTGAACTCTTTAGTTTCCTTAGCAGTCTAAATTAGCCTTAAGTTGGGAACTTTGATTTGTATTCAGAGATTGTTTCACCTGTCTATTTAAATAAATATATGTATAAAAGGTTGCATATGAACTTCATATCAAGGAATGAAGGTGAAATAAGCAGAGATAGCAGAGTAGGTCAACACATGTGCCAGCTCACAGAGAACAGTAATGTATGGTGGAGGGCGATGTACAAAGTCTGAGGATTAAGAATAAATAGCAGATAATTCTAGATAACAAGCAATGAACATGAACTTTATCCAAAACCCTGACTTCTAAATTGGGGTCTACGTATTATTATAACTGGCAAAAATGAAGACACATTTAATATACCGATTTTTTAATTTTTGTTTGTATGTATTTATTGCAATAGAAATTAAGAAATAATTATATCTATATACTAGTTGTTTTTCTAGTTACTGTGATAAAATGCCAGAGAAAACCAAATTAACTAGGAAAGGATTTATTTGGGCCCAGAAAATGGTGGAGAAGTGTTGGTTGTGGGAGCTTTAGGCATCTGATCATATTCATCCAATGTCAGGAAGCAGAGTGTGATGAATGCTGGTGCTCAGCTGAGCTGCATCATCATCAGCGTCACCATGTTGTTGTTTTTATTATTATTCAGTTCAGGACCCTAGGCCACAGGATGATGCCACTCACATCTTGGCCTTCTCACTGTAGATAACTCTAAGTCTGAGCTCAAAATGTAGGTGAAGGACAACAAAGGAAGGAAATAATCACTAATTTGTAATTTTTGACAATAAGTCATGAAGGTGCTTCATGAATACAGGTGTTTTAAGTGCATTAAGAACAGCAGTGTGGAAGGGTAAGTGAATAGAAGGGATAAGATGATTTTCTTTTTGGTTCACTATGAAGACATTTAGGTCCCAAGAATAATAAAACCCTTTGATCATGTTTCCATCTCAGAGTGTGAATATGGGAGAAAAAAGTTCTGCTCGCTACACACACACACACACACACACACAAAATATGGAGAGAATTTGATGACCAAATTCTGAGTAAAACTAATATGATCACATAGAAACAATTGCTGGTTTAAACATTGAACGGTGGGCGGGATATACATCATTGAATTCTGCATTATTTATTTTAGCTGATGAAACAGGTATAATTTTATCAATGTACTTGTCACATTTGATGACCTGAGGGGTCAGGGGTTGAGTATAAAAGGCCCTATGTAAAAGAAGGCAGAAGTTAGGTTCTCAGAGGATAATAGAGTTCCTGATGGGACTTTAATAATTAGTTATGGTCATCATACTAACAGTGATGGAATTTCTTTCCATTTTACAAGGGCTTCCCATAAACCAGAACACTTTAAGCAATTTTCACTTGGCTTTCTTTTTCATGTGAGTTCTGGGAATTCAAATTCATGTCCCTGTGCTCACACAAAAAGCATTCTTACCCACTGAATCATCTCCCCAGTGCCCCAGTTTTTCATTTTGTTTTATTTTTGTTTCTTGTTTTTTTAATGTTAAGTAGACATCCAACTTCATGCCTACAGTAATCCCATGACTATGTTCAGATATGTTGAATGATTTCTAAGAAAACCACATGAATACTAAGAGGTAAAGCTGCTTTAGGTTAAGAGTGGCCAGGACCTAAGAGTGCACACTGTCCATGAAGGTTCCAGGTTGTTCTGGTATAGACACCAGTAAAAGCATTAAGGAGAATCAGGCATTTGTTTAAAATTTAGAGTAATGGAAATAAGACGTTGTGGGTGAGGCCTGTGAGATGATGCTCAGTACTGTGAGAATTTAACCCTCAGGACCTACAGGGTGAAAAAGAGAGAACCAACTCCCATGGGCTTGAATTGATTGCAACATGCACACTGTAGCACATGCACACACACTAAGTGGATAAATGAAATGTGTTTTCTGAAATATTGTTTATGAATTAAAAAGTTCTGTTAGAGAGAAAGAATGCTGAGACTGAATATGAATATAGAATAGGCAAGATCATTTCAGGCATGTTATTAACAGGTGAGTTTTGTGACAAACTGAGAAACCACAGAAAACAATGCTGAAAGTGGCATGGGGCTGGTGTCTTAGATAGTAGAGACAATAGTGTGAGTTTAAATGAATTTTCTTCATTCTTGATGTATGCTGGGCTTTGTACAGTGGGGCTCACAGCACCATCAGGGGCACAAAATAGTGTAATAAGTACTGAAAAGTATGTGTCGGGGAGAAGGCCCATTAAATTTATGCCCTATACGTGCACTCAATTTTTACAAATAATTAAAACCCTCAAATCACTGACTGTGATATCAGCATTGTTGGTAATTGTAGTTAGATTACTGTGATTTGGTAGATTGCTATAAGCTGTTTGCACAGAGAGGGAATTCTGGTGCGTGTTGGTCGTGTTCAAGATGTTCTGCTGCTTTTGTTTAATTTACAAGGCACACACCTTAGAGGAGAGAGGCTGACGGCAGGGACATGCCTTAATAAGCTGCCGACATAGTCCAGATAAGAACAGACAAATTTGTGAACTAGGACGGTGGCAGCAGCAACAGAAAAGAGGGCAGTTACACAAGACATTTCAGAGGCACAGGAGCCTTCATGATTCATTAGGTGTGGGAGGCAGAGACATGACTCTGAGTGTTCACGCCTGGCTCACGGGGGCCATGGTGGTGCTGCTGTCAGATAATGAACCATCAAGAAGAGATGGGGTTTGGAAGGAGGATTGTTCCATCAGGATTCGTGATGATAAAGTAACAGGGCTGAAGATACTCACTAAGTGCTGCACTAATTTACCACCTGGAAAATATTTTCTTCAAGGGATGGCACAGAGGTCCTGAGAGTAAATAAGATGACTAGGGAAAGTAAATGTAAGAACTATGAAGAAGCAGTGACTTCACTAATGAGACATTTCTTCCTGTACAAAGTTCTTCATCTTGTTTATAAAAAGGAGGGGTACAAGCGTTGGTGCTGGTTGTTGTACAATCTGCCTTTTCTTCCTCTCTTTCAATATACGAAATTTTGAGGGCACAAATATACATACCTACATGCATATAATATTATTTTAGTTTATTATACTTTATAGTAACTTCTATGCATATTAACTGATTCTGATTTGCTACTTTTGCTAATTAAAAATATTGTTCATTTAGTTAAAAATACAGAAAGCTAATTTAAGGAAAAAATAACACTGAGCACAGGGCTCCAGCTTCAGCCATGTTGAGTCAGGAACCACTCTGCTCTGTCTTTCCATAGATTCCCAACATTCTATAAATGAACAGCATCATTAGAGTCACACACAAAGCTCATCTCCAAAAGGTTGGTGTCATCAGCTCTAGGAATGCTCTGGACATTTTTGATGTTAGCTTGATATCAACCAGGAACATTCTAGCTTTGATATGCCAATTTTCTCCCAATTACTCAATAAACCTCCTCCTCTAATCAAAATGACAGGGAACCCCACTGGTCTTACAGCTGCTTTTGACCATGCTATGAAATCATCAAGTGAATAATGCATTCCATTCTACATTGTTCTACATCTGCCTATAACTCTCCTCAGTCTCACAGCACCTTCTATCAGTTCTTCCATGGATTTTCTAGAATTTTTAGAAATCAAATTGTTACAAGTATCAAGCTACCCTATTGGTATTGATGTTAGTTTTCAATTCAGGCTTTGTTTTCAATGAGTCCATTGAAATAGAAATGCTCAGGAAACACACATTTTAGAGAGAGAGAGAGAGAGAGAGAGAGAGAGAGAGAGAGAGAGAGAGAGAGAGAGAGAATAAGAAATAGAAAGAAATGGTAAATGTTAAATCTAGCCACCACACTAAAATTATAATGAAGCTGAGTTTCATGAAGAGAAGTTAGTGTTTTAAATCTAGCATTCTCCTTCCCTACAGCTTCACTGTAATTTGCTTAGAGATAGATTAATATTATCATGGGACTTAAGTAATTCTTATCATGTTTATAGTGATTGGATCATTCTCTTCTGTACATTTGTCTTAACAAATGCCCATAGGCAGTCTCCAAGTGACATGGGGAGGGAGGGACAGTTATACTAGGGACTTACGATGCAGCAGCATCCTTCCTCTGCTGTCATTTGTGCTGAACATCTTGCTGGAGCAAAATGAATAAACAAAAAGTGTGCTAGTCATGAGTTTGTGGATGCTGTTTTAGGGTGCTGGTACTGGTACAAATATAGAAAAATGAATGTACAGCAGAACTTGATTCCAGTTTCTCTTTCTGGAAGAGATAGCCACTGGAGATTATTTTTATATTACTTTTATATATGGGAGGCTTTAGTGCCAAGGTAATCTTGAGATTTTTTTTTTACCCCGCTTGAACCAAATGGAAAAAATGTTCTAGTACATGACGATCAGGAGTCCTGTGAATGAAGGAACAAAAGGACACCTTTCTCTATGCATTCAAGCACTGCTTCAACCTCATCGTTTGTTTTCCCAAAACAAAGGAATCTTTTGAAGAAACTATGAGTGATAAAAGAGGTGCAAGGATAGGATGCCTCTGTAGTTTGGAGAATGGTGTGCTGAAGGCTGATTTCAAGATTTCAGTTTCACTTAGTTCCTGGTTCTTCTCATCTCTGAGCAACAGATACGGTACCTTCCAAATAACTCAATACAAAAAAATTATCCTTTGCTTTACATCTAGTATCCACTTATCAGTGAGTACATACCATGTTTGTCTTTCTAAGTCTGGGTTACCTCACTCAGGATGATATTTTCTAGTTCTATCCATTTTCCTGCAAATTTCATGATGTCATTGTTTTTTAACAGCTGAGTAATACTTCATTATATGTATGCAGCACATTTTCTTTATCCATTCTTTGGTTGAGGGGCATCTAGGTTGTTTGCAGGTTCTGGCTATTACGAATAATGCTGCTATGGACATAGTTGAGCAAGTATCCTTGTGATATGATTGAACATCCTCTGGGTATATGCCCAAGAGTGGTGTCACTGGGACTTGAGGTAGACTGATTCCCAATTTTCTGAGAACCTGCCATATTGATTTCCAAAGTAGCTGTACAAGTTTGCACTCCTGCCAACAGTGGAGGAGTGTTCCCCTTGCTCCACACCCCCCCCCAACATCCCTCTGCATATTGGAGACAGTTGTGTATGTAGCTTGGTCTGTTTGAGGGGCCCCTGGCAGTGGGATCAGAACATATCCTGGTGCATGAGCTGGCTTTCTGGAGTTCATTACCTATGGTTGGACACTTTGCTCACCCTTGTTGCAGCAGGGAGGGACTCAGTCCTGCCTCAACTGAATGTACCATGCTTTGCTGAGTCCCCAGGGGAGGCGTTACCCTTTTGGAGGAGAGGATGGGGGCATGGGCCAAGGGAAAGGGAACCTGGGGAAGAGCAAGAGGAGGGATGAAAGGGGGATCTGTGGTTGGCATGTAAAATGAATAAAAAAAATTAAATAAAAAAAAGAAAATTAAAAAAATATGTACTATGAATTTTATAAAAAAGAACCATTGGAAATCTGATTGGCACTTAAGTATATATTTCAATGATTTGCCTTAATATTAATAGATAATAAAATAAGAGCCTAATGTTTACATCTAAAATTGGGACATATTTACGTTGGTATAATAACATTGAGTTTTTAGAATACTCTGCACAGAACACACATTCAGCTTTCCAGAGTTCAAACTGGCTACACATATGAAATATTCCTCACCTCAAAATACATCTAATTTTCTCCCACAGAGAGTTTTGAAACAATAAATCATACCATTTATATTAGTTAATTTTACATTAGTGTGCTAAGACACTGTGACCAACACATCTTATCGAAGAGTTTATTGAGGACTTATAGATTTAGAGGGTGAGTCTGTGACTATCATGGGGAGTGTGGGAGCAAGCACACAGTCAGGATACTGGAATAGTAACTGAGAGTTTGAATATTGAAACACAACCATGAGGTAGAGCTCACTGGGAATGCTGTAGGCTTTTGAAAGCTGAAAGCCTACCCACAATGACACAGCTCGCATTAGTTAGGGTTACTACTGATGTGACAAAACACCATGACCAAAACCAAGTTGAGGAGGAAAGGGTTTATTTAGCTCACATATCCTGAATCGTAGTCCCTTGAGGAAAGCAGAGAGAAGAAATCAAACCAGGCTGGAACCTGGAGGCAGAAGTGGACAGGAGAAGTGCTGCTTACTGGCCTACTCCCCATGACTTGTTTAGCAAGCTTTTGTATAGCACACAGGACAACCAGCCTAAGAATGGTACCAGCCATATTGGGCTGGGCCCTCCCGAATCTATCACTTAGTAAGAAAATTTCCTACAGTCTTACTTACAGCCCAATCGTAGTGAAGCATTTTCTCCGTTAAGATTCCCTCCCCACAGATGGCTTTAGCGTTTGTCACATTGACATAAAACCAGCACATCCTTCCTCCAACAAGTCCACCTTCTTAAATCTCAATCCTTCTTAAACACTTCAACCAACTGGGGACCAAATATTCAAACATGAGTCTATGGTAGCCACTCTCATTCAGACCACACTACTTACCATTAAAAGTCATGATACTTCATATAATGTCCTGGCTATGTGTACTTAACAAATGTAGTTTTAGCAGCACTTAATGATTGGCAGTTCTCTAAATGCCAGTATCATTTTATGTATAATATATATAAATATATGTGTATAGAATATACACAGACTCTCAGTGAGTAGTTCTTTTAATATATATGAAGCAATTTGGAAAGTTGGACCTATCAATTTCAGATGTTACACTATCTATAGCCGATGACAGATGCAGTCGGGACTTGAGACAGGTCACGTTATGCAATGCAATGCACATTATCTTATTCCATTTTAGAGCCAATATAGAATTATTAAATTGAACAGTGATTTCCAGACACAGCAATCCAGAATCACATATAAACTCATAGTAATTCTGACAGTGACAGCATGCATAAGGACTATGCAAACTCCAGCCAGAAGAAGGTAAATACATAATCCTTTAGCTGAAGAGCTATTAGCATTTGATAGCCTCTGGTAGAGGAAGATTCTCGGGTCTTGTTTTTTTTTGTTTGTTTGTTTGCTTTAAGATGGGACCTCTAGTAGACATCATCTTTATACATCAGAACAGACACAATTCCAAAACTAGTTGTGTGACAGAAACTGGATGCAAAAGGAAGAAAAAAATAGTAATCACCAAGTTGGGTGGGAAGAGATGAAAGTGTTGTAAGGGTGGGATTTGAAGAGGGTAAGTATGTTAAAAATACATTGCATGAAGGTCTCAAAGACTTAATAAAAGGATTTTTAAAATATTGAATTACTAGAAAGTGAATGAGTCCTCATCTACTTTATTTTTGTGGTTATTGAAAATGCTTTAATTTCAATATACTAAGCAATATAAGACCTAAAAGGAATAAATTAATTTATATCTAATAAACACTTTCTTTTTATGAAAAATTGCAATTCATTTTAAGAAATCAGTAAATAAACTACTAAACTGTTTAAATCCAATTTGCTTTAAATTGATAGGATACATGTATATTCATCCATGCTACTAGAATAAAAAGTATAATTTTGTCTAAGAAATTAATATGCTTCATGGTCTTTTGAATGTCACGTAGAGATGTGCATCAAAAAGCTTTGCAAACTGCATGAATCACTTAAAATTCTTTTCAAGAGCATCTCACCAGAAGTTGTCTTCACTACTTCAGTGGTATTCCTTAGTCCAACAAATGAAAACTGATACAGCCTCCATGATCTTGTGTCACCCACTTCAACAGAACTGCGCTTCCATTGATAAACAATTTCTTCACGTGGATAACCATCTATCATGAGATGAGAACACTCTCATTAAATGCAACAGTGGATGGCCACAGACAGCAACTACTTTCTTTGAACAAGATGTAGATGCTAAGAGAGGCTGTACTGTAATTCATATAAGCACCTGGACTGAAAGGTACTGCTTTGTGAAAAATTAACAGAATCCTTATCACACCTTCCTGGAAAAGACTGAAAGTAACAAAGTCAAAACTGCCTTTTAAAAAATCACTTTTAATTGTATGAAATGTAAACAATAAATGATGTTCTAAATGTTGTGTCTGTACTTTATATCATCTGAGATAATACAAAAGTGTCCAGTACAAAATGAAGATTAGAAACATAAGGTGTTTCATAGTGAAGGGTTGCCAATAGTTCAAGATTATGAGAGTCATGTAGACATAGGAAACTATGAGAAAGATGCAATAAAGATATTTCTCCAGTTCCTAATATCATGACCACTTACACTAACAGATATCAAACTGTTCAGTATCCTCCCTCCCTGCCTCTTTTGATCTGGCTTTTGGAAATATGGATTGCTAAATAAGTATCTCATGTTGGCCTTGAATCTGTCATCTGCACCTATCTGGTTACTAGGATTGCAGGGCTAGTGTGTGGCAGAGAACTAGGAGAAGAGGTAATATAGGATGGTATTAGGATACAGTTTCAACTCAGTTTTAAGATACATAGAAATTTAAAATGAAAATTAGTATGTAGAAATGCCAGTGGGAACACACAAAAGAGCATAGAGAAATAGAAGATCTTCACCAAAAACAGTATTACATTGACAATCAGGGCAAAGTAGTGACTTTGAGTACGATATCCATAGCAATCATAGGAATTTTCTTAACTATTTTGTAAAATAATTCTTAATAGTGGTTACTACACTTCCTATATCATAAAATTGATTGGCAGTGAACATTTCCTGAGTGGACAATATTTTTATGAATTAACTGTGGACTGGCCTTTTCTCGGCAACATATAAATATAATTAAAACCAAGGCTGGCAATAAAGCTCAGTGGTAGGATGTTTGTCTAGCATGGGACAAGGTCCTGGTTTCACTCTCTCGTATGGCCCCAAATGAATGGACATATGAATGAAGAAGTAAGAAATAAACATTACTTCAACTATTTGTATATTAATAACGTTAAGTGAAGATAACCCTTGACTATGAAGTATTTTTTTCCATTTGAATACAATTGTCTTTGCTTTATACTTTTGTTTTATTTTAGGTTTAATCTTTATTTACTTTTGTAAGAGCCAATAGATGACATCTACAGAAAAGCTGAGGGCATGTGTAGCAACACTGAGAATGGTCAAAGAATGGTGTCATAGGGGTACACTATGTGTAGTGTAGTGGTGACTGATTTTCTTGTAGCAGTAAGTGGCATTACATAGTATGTGTATTCAGAGGAAAATTGTCAGTTGCAAGCTTGTGGCACAATTGTTTCCTGTTTTTGAGTTTCAACTAACTCAAAAGAATAACAACTCTGGTTAGTAAAAGACAGTAAGGTAATTCTCCCTACAAGTGAAGGTAGTATCAACTTTATAACTGAACACATTTTACTCAAATAGATAGGCATGAAATTAGATATATAATGGAATGTTTTCTAAATATGTATTATGTACATTTATATCCCTGGAATTGATGACATGATGCACTGATGATTGCTTCTCTTATCATTGCTCTTTTAAAATTAACTATGGATATGACTTTATTGATCTTAGGAGTTTCCCTGACTCCCTAGCAGAGAAATTATGTTGATGAAAATGTATGTTTAAAATTCATAATTGATTTTTCATGCACCCAAACCGCCATATGGAAAATAAAGCAGAGATGGACAAACTAACATGGGTGATTAACAAATAGGAAAACATTTAGAAAACTAATGCCTGTTTGATTTCAAATATCTGCAGAAGTGTTCGTGTTTAAGTGGTGGTAGAATTGTCAAACATCCTCTTGGTGTGTTATATTATCTGATGAAAAAATACCAATAAGTCATGCTTTTATTGTGCTGGTATGCCATGCATTTTTACATATATTATACTAATAGAGCAAGGTTAATGTGGGGTATACTTTGCCCAAGATTGTGTTATCACACTCTTCTGAGTCTACTGAATCAGGGAATTGGAGATACAGAATCAACCATTGTGCCATTTCTATTGAGTCCAGGCCTGATCTTAAAGTCCCCTCAGCAGTGACTCTGGGCATCCATTGTCTATTTTCTCAAAGTTTCCCACTCATTGAATTCTTCAGCAGAGATTGTCTTAATTGCCACAATTTGTAATTACAATGAAGAAGATTTCTAAATCAATAACATAGCCTGATGCCACTATGCAGCGTCTATGATTCATTCTATTAATTGATGAGACAATCAGAATGACCACAGGTGACAGGGCACAATACAGAGAGACTATTACTTACAACTGGAGAACTCCAGGGGGCAGGAGTGTTCATCCATCGGGAAGTTGTGTAACTGCAACTGGCACTCAGCATCAATTGTCAGCCTAATTAGGATGACAATAAACATACAGAGAAAAGCACTAACGTCACTTCTAAAATCCACACTGGCGTCCTTTCTAGAACAATCTAGCATTCTGATTGGTAATGCAGCATGATCCTCAGTGAAAAAAAAAATTTTCTAAGTTCCAGGTAAAAATTATTTCTAAGCAAGTATTTTCACATAGCAAGTAGAACCATTTAATTCATCTCAACTCTATTTATTCAAAATATGTGATTCCTTGTTTTGTATTTTATCTTATTTATTTTTACAAATTAATTGCACACACTGGAGATTTCTCAGTGAATATATTTAACTTATTTAAGAGAACACACTGTTTTAGGAACTTAAGCACATTTAATGTTTGCATCGAAATGAATGCTGACAGCTCTCTGATCTTATCAGCTAATTAACACGAAGCCTTCTGTTGGCAAGAACTTGCTGTTTTTAAATTGCCATAGGTGGGTTTTAAAATACCTCTGTCATGCAATGGAATTGTGTGCACTTTTACAACAGAACACTATGAAGCCATCAAATAGGATATTATAGAGTAGTGGGCTATCTAAAGACACAAAAGAGAGATGATAAATGCACATACACTGAGAGATTGGGAAAGCCTTAACCAGTGAGTCTCAGTTTGTACACAATTAAAGTCTCAAGATGCAGAATTTCAAGCCCTGGACTGAGACTCCAGGAGTCTAAATCTAAAGGAATCCAAATGCTCTGACCACTTTTGGAAATGCATGGAAAAAGGCCACACTGTAATGGTGATGATTAGTAGTTTTAAGAATGTTCACGTCTGTGAGCTGTATTTCTTACAACCTACAATATCACTGCTTAAGTGATAAAGTTGTTATTTTATAAAAATTTAATTTAAAAGACTTTCCAATTAGCATAACTTTTAATTGGGAACATTTAAACTTTTTGTAGTATAATAAAGCAATTAATGATTTTTTCTGTGCATCTTTAATTGCCTATAAAGCTTGGATCAAGTGAACTATTCCTTACTAAGAAAGGGCTGGTAGGGCTCTGTTGTATTTGAACTTACTCAAGGTCACATGACCAGGGACAAGTCACAGGACTTGTACTTAGGCTTATCATTCCTCGCAGCAGCGGAGGCTTTAATCATTGTCTCTTTATGATTTTTCTTCAAAGAAAAGCTTGGCTTTATTCAGAAATGAGATTTTAATTAAATTTTATTTTTATTAGAATTGTCTCTCAAAATTAAAGTGATATTATTACAAAAGACAATAGAGATAGATTGCAGATATAAATATAGACTCAGAAATATATAGCTCCATAGACATGTGCACATACATATATAGACACTTATAGCTCAGATAAGCAGCTAAGCTAAAATCATCTTTCTTTCTCTATATTCATACATTATCTCAAGCTTTAAGCAGATAATAATTGGCACTTTTAGGATGTTTCCATAATTAAACACTGTAGTGCTTCCTCAAATTAATAAAATTCAAAAATGACTACATTATAAAATGATAACAAGACCTGAGGTAGGCTGAATGATTGCATATTTCAAAATCCAGAATGAGCTCTGATTTATAATACAGACTTTGATTTTCACATTTCTCATTCTAGCCATTACCTTATCAGTAATTTAATAAATTCCCAATGACTTTAAAATCAACACAATGGGTTACTTTTGGAGTTGGAGCCATTTTTCACAGCATCTGACCTAACTCTGGTAAAGGTTCGGGCCCTTGTAAAATATTATGGTTTATATATATATAGTATTAAGAATTATAAGGCATAAATATATTTTACAGGTACCTATCACATGCTAAAATCTAGAGGCCTATTATTTAAATTTTTGCTAATATACAAGCAAATTTTACGTCTGACATACTTCCATATCATGCCCTCTGGTTAGCATTTTACCCATCACTCTTTTCACTTCTAACAAACATGTGGGGTAAGATTCTTACCTGACAGCTAAGAATTACTAGCTATAGTTCAAAAACATTAAAGAATGGGAGATAGGTTAGTGGGAGGTAGGGAGAAGTGTACACACCCCAGGAAGTAGTGGCTCCATCTTTCCTAATAATTTAAATCTGTGCTCACTTAATTCATCCAAATAGAAAATACAACAAGGGAAACATCATGCTTGTTATGTAGAAAAGAACATTGATATGAATTCTAGGACCAAGTCCTTTCTCACACGCCATCCAATAAGTTCTGTACATAGGAATTTTACAGTTGCCCTAGTTCATGCGACGGCAAGCTAGAAAACAAAGAGCCACACACTTCACTTTCCACCTATACTTCCTTCCTTCCTTCCTAAAAGCATAGGGTTCATTGTGTTCTTTTATCTCCACCAAGCACTCCTTTCCCCCCAAATGATACCTTAAGGTGTAGAGAACTCGACCATCATTCCAAATTCTCAGCATCCTGTTGGGAGTAGTGATCCAGTGAGCATCAGCCTTTTTGGAGTTCCTGAAGAAAGTGTCTGGAATCCAGATTTTCCCCACCATATTGCTATTCAACCGGAGAACTTTAATGGTACTGTTAAATTTCAAACGTCTGTCATACCAGGTTTGGGCAAAAAAAATATCAATTGTATATTCCTGTTTTAAAAAGAACAGAGGATTTAGTGTTTGTGCTGCTCAGCCCCATGCTTATTGCAGGATGAGATGACAACGTTGTTTGAGTTTTGAATAGTCCAAAAGGAAGAAGGAGCTTTGCTGATGAGGTCACTACCGTATCTGTCTTAGACACCAGTTGTATATGGTTTTGATTTCTGGCCAGATAGCCAATTCCTGATAAATGCCTTCCTTCACACCCATGTAAAGCAGGAAGGCAGCTCATTATTTGTTGGTGAGGGGTGAAGGTGGTGCCCTAGCCATCATTATCTCTGCTTCTTTGTCCTGGATACCAGTAGCAAACCTTCTGTTCCACCCGAATCCTTACCAGGTATCTCTAAAGGTCTCCTAAGAGACTAAGTGTTCCAGGTTTGCTATTGCAGAGTAAACCAAAGTCCTGAGCATTCAAATGGCACTTAAATGGAGATTTGTAGGTTCAGCTGCTTCATAATAAAAGAAGGGTTCTAAAGATCTCAAATGGTTACTTTTGTAAAAATACAAGATATGCAAAATGCTTTGCCCCTGACAAAGAGCAAACATGAAAGACAACTTCCTAGAATTTGTGGTTACTTATTTCATTTTCTCTAAAGGAGGTAAAAATAAATATTGTACTTAATTAGCAACACAATGCTTTTATTTGTGAGTTAATTAGAATAAAGTAATTTTATTAAAATATTAGTAATGATTCATATGCTGAATTAATCTCTCCCATGAAATATGTTATTAAATGTAATAACAACAAATGAATGCGTTGATTCACCTCAAGAGCCTATCAGCTATAGTGGGGGTGGGTGACTTCAGCCAAAGGTAAGTAACTACTGTAGAAATTCAGACCTGCAGGCCTGGAATCAGAATACTGATCTAGTATGGCTACCACAATTCACAGGTAGTCTTGAGAAAAAAAAAAACACTTCCTTATTATTTGAGCTTTGTTATCCTCATTTTAAAAATGAAAAAGTACTCCTAACATATGGTTATTTATGCCTTCAATGTCTAAAATACTTGGATTTTTTGCATTTTGACTTTGCCATTAGTATGACAGCGGATGATAAAAAAAAAAAATCCTGCAGCCATTGTGTGTATGAGTGTGTGTGTGTCTCTGTGTGTCTTTTGTGTGTTTCTGTCTGTGTGTGTGTGTGTCTGTGTTTGTGTATGTGTGTGTATATCTGTATGTCTGTGTGTCGTGTCTGTGTGTGTGTATGTATATGTGTCCGTGTCTGTGTGTGTGTGTGTGTGTGTGTGTGTGACTCTTCAGCAGTTTTTTACTCTGGATCAGTCCTCTGACTAAATGCTTTTCACTTGTCAAATGATTTATAAACCACTTTATGTCAATACACCAAAGAATCAAGTCTTATAACAATAAATATCTTAAATTATATAGTATCCTCATGGTTCCAAATAACCATCCCTGATCCACGTATTACTTTATGTCTTGATTTCAATCAGATTGGTTCAAAATAGGAAAAGCAGAACAAATAGAATCAACTTAGAGTCCTTAGACTATGGAAGATTCACTCAGAAGGACCCCTCACTTCTCCAGCACCCTATACTTCATTTTATGTTGAAAAGCAGGAGGCAGCAGAGGAAGCATTGTTTGTTCAGGACTACACACACCATCAGGATACACTTCTCTGGCTGCTTCCACAGTGTTCTGGACTCTCCTTGTCTGTCCACTGTTTATGCCCTGCCACCTTGTACACAGTTTAGTTCTCTGCTTGAAGCTTTTTTTTAAAAAAAATGAGAGAACAAATAATTTTATGAACTATATTTTAGCTAATTAATGCTGAGCTGAGAAATAAAATGACACAATAAATGTGGACATATTTTAGTACCGAACAAAATAAAAATGAAAATGCAAAGGTGTAGAAACAGCATGTTACAAAACGAAAGGACAGTTCCCAGAAACCATCATTCTGATACAAAGCTAAGCCCTAACTCTGAATACACTGCCAGCAAAGACAACGTAAATTGTTACTCACACAGTCATTAAATACTAAGAGTTTGTGTCCGAATACTAAGAATATAACAACTGAGAATTATTTTTATGACTATGTAAGTTTTACATCATTAAAGTTTTATATCACTGTCTGTGTATATATATATCTGCATAGAATAAATTTATTCTAGCACAGCAAATACCAATTATCAGTCATAATATCACCATAATTTATTATATTGTTATACTATATTTTGCTTGTATTGAAATAGTATTTTTCTGCTATGTATTTTAACGGCATTTATGTTTATTTTATTTTACCATATTATTTATATTAAAATATACTATAAGTTTATTCCCTTATATTGTTGTATTATAAACTAAATGAAGTTTTTCAAATCAGATTTAGATTGAAAATATTATAAATATGAATATTTCTCTAAAAAATATTTCTAATTTGAATCAAAGTATTGTTCCTATAGCATTAATCTTCAAAAAGTTTCATATTTTGTTGTAGGTATTACTTAACAGGTACACAGTAATTGTTGGATCAATATGATATTACAATTATGCTCATTAATTTCATTTCTAACCGTGTTTGATTTTTATGACAAAAATCCTTAAATTTTTAACAGCTTCAAGTTACATGGAAAAAAAATAGGTCTTTAAGGTTGCCTTTTATTTGCAAACTCTTGGTTCCCTTTAAAAAATATATTCCTTATTATTTCAAAGCTAAAAATAGAAATTAAATTATAAAACTTACCATATTGATAGCATTCACTGGGCCAATGCTGTTCACATACATATCTGTGTGAATTAATGTTGGTTTCACTGCAAAGAAAATTATAGGAATACATGTTTGTTTGGTTTTTTGTTTGTTCGTTTTAACTAGGAACAAAATTATATTTTTTTAGTCTGTTTCTTACCCTATGCTCCTTTAGCTGCATTAGAAATGGTTTACTCAGGACTAATTTACTACTAGTCGATACTTTAGATTTTCATAATTTTTTTCAAAGACATATCTCTTTTTTAAGCATGTTGTTTCAAAAAGCAAGTGTGATAGTTTTTGGCTTTTTTTTTGTGAAAGTATACAAAAGTGAAGAAATCAAAAAACATTCTTTCGGTTTGCGTTTCTATAGCATTCTCTCAGATATCCTGAATTTTATCATTTTTCCCCTCCAAGATCTTGAATCTGTTTGTGCCTGCTGACCCCATTTGATTAATGTGTATAGAAACATGATTAATGAGCGATTGAGGAACTATGTATTAGAAGTTCACAGTAGACATAAACAACAATAATGTAACATTGTTCTTGCTGATTCTTTTATCACCACTTTGCCCTCAAGCATCTCCAACCCACATCAAATCAAAATATTCACTAATGACCTACTGGATGTTGTAACTATGTGGATAGTAAAAGGGAAACCATCAAGAAGCCCATTACACACCAATCTGTCAAACAGAACTAATATTAAAAATAGGTGGTGTAACAGTCAAGATCAAATGAATGTGATCTATTTTAATGTAGCATTTAATGAGCAGAAGATCCATGAGATCGTTCTGGGCTTTAATTCAAGCATACTTGTCTCATCTTTATTCATTTTCCTTGAAAGTACCATGCCCAAATGCTCTGTGGCAGATAGAATTCTTCATCAGCACTGACATCCACACCCTTTCCTTCCTGTGAGGAAGGTTACTTTGTTGTCTCTTGACTTTGGGGTTGGTGTATCTTACTTGGACACATACTATCTAGACAAAAGTGAATGTGACAATCCTAAGCCCAAACATTAAGCCTCATGATATTTCACCTCTCTTGTTCTTTTATATTCCCATGGAAAGGATTCTTACAGCTCACATGCTGATTCTATAGTAGAATGAGAGACCATCAGACCTAGTTTGATTAGCCTAGGTTAGCCCATCACCCACTATGGTGCCAAATACTACTTATTGCTAATGTCACTGAAATTTTAGCCGATTGTTACATAGTTGTGTGTACCCAATATCCTCTCTGCTATTCTTCATCAGAAGCTTTTATAAAACAACAACAACTTTTTAAAAAAAATAGTCTTTGAAATATTCAGGAAAATATCTAGCAGGTTTGTAGCTTCACCATTGCTACCCTCAGGCTTGAATGCTATTTATATACCCTTTCTT
This sequence comes from Peromyscus aztecus, assembly GCA_902168405.1. Lineage (NCBI taxonomy): Eukaryota > Metazoa > Chordata > Mammalia > Rodentia > Cricetidae > Peromyscus > Peromyscus aztecus. Next base: position 8,189 of record CABHPQ010153083.1, on the reverse strand, counting down.
TATATTTAAAATTATAGGACTATAATTTAAATCTTCCTGGCTCTTGAAATATAATGATGTGTTATTCTCCTTAAGTAACTAGGGCTGGTGTATGCCCTCTTCTGCACAGAATCCAAAGCGTCCTCATACCTCCTATATCAGGACGAAGTTTGTTGTCATACCCTTCCAGTAGGTTGTTTAAGATGACAGTGACATCACCCTCGGGAACTTTTGGAGTCAACACCCATGTTTTATTAGAAGCATAGTCTTCATAGTCATCATCTGATTTTTGGCTAGTGAAGCTAAGAAAAGAAAAATATTGGTCACTAAACACATAGATTACACCTGAGTTGACTTCTACCACAAACCAACCAGAGCAAAGGAGGGATAAAGCAGGATTGTGGGAGAGTAGGAAAAAGTTTACCTAATGGTTAATCAAACCAATTAAACTGTGCAGATGGAGATTTAAATTATTAAAATGTTTCCTGCAGTTTTCCAGAGTGCTTTGCCCTCCCGTCTATAAATAAGCTATGTGTTATCTTTTATTTTTGCCTTTCCATATTTGATGTTCTTCTCACCTACCTGCCCAGCCTCATAAAGGACATTTAAAAAAATTGTGAACGTGATATTTTAACTATTGTAAGGCAGCCTTATAATTTAGCCATAATGTCTCCTTGCTCCTTATAGAAGTTAACTTACTCCAAACTATGAATGAAGGTAAGAGAGCGATAATTAGAGTCTCTCCCACAGCCCTCAGACAGGCCCCTCCTCCGCCAAATGAGCCACTGAGGAGAGTTCAGGCTTGCTGCTTTCTCTTCCCCCAGGCTACATGATGTGTATTTTCTCCACTTTCTTGCACTGAAGGTTAGAGTTGTTCATTTATCTTTGGTTGTTAAGAAACTGGTACTATGAAGAAAAATGTAGTTACTGACTTTAATTCACCCTTTGTCACAGCAATATTAACTAAGCTGGGTGTACTGTAGTCATAGGAATAAAATTAATTGCTTAGACTCATCAAATAGACTTAGGATATCCTGACAGTCAATATTATATATATAGTGAAACCAGTTGGGAAATCCCTAGCAATTGGTGTTGAAGTGAGGAATGGATTTGGAAAATGAATTGAACTCCATGATTTATATCTTCCCTTGCTCCATGTTCCAGCCCCTTCCCATCACATGCAAAATTACTATATTTTTCCAGGTCTATAAAATGTAAGTTCTTGCCAAACCTCCCCGTTTCATTTCATCAGGACTCCAGAAATCTGTAGTTAGGATGAAATCTGAGGATTGTGAAAAATTAACATATAAGAGTTCACACCCCATCCTCAGCTTTAGTTTTATTTTCCTAATTATGTTGCAGAATGGGTATTATTGAATAGCAGATTGCCACTTTGCCCTGAATGTATATATAGTTTTTAGGAATTTTTTATTATATTTATTTATTTGGAGTTATTTACTTTGGAGACAGAAAGAGTGCCATGACACACCAGTGGAGGCCAGTGGTTATGAGAAGGTCAGAAAGCAACACATGGTACTCTGTTCTCTTCTTCTATCATGTGGTTCCCAGGGGTCAAGCTAGGGTCATGAGGCTGGGTGGCAGAAGTCTGTACCTGCTGAGACATGTATTTTTTCCACATGCCAAATTTCACCTTTCCTCAATCATATCAATTACTGAAATATGTATACATACAATGTGGAAACAGTAAATATATATGTAGTTTAAATATATATGTATATATATTTGTACATATTATGTATAATTGCAGAAGTGTATAGGCACATAAATAGATGATCAATATGTAAATTCCAAAATTGTAGGAGAATGGTGACTGAGTTGTTAATGTTGGAAGCAAAGGAGATAGAAGTTGATGTTTTAAGAGTGAATACTAACTAGTTAGATTAGCTTAGAAAGCAAGAATAGTAATTTTGCTATTTTTATAGCTTTGGAAAATAATATCTAAAATTAAGTATGAATGAAAAGCCTTATAAGAGTGCATTAGTTAGTAAACTAATGTGTGTGTGTGTATGTGTGTGTGTGTGTGTGTGTGTGTGTGTGTGTGTGTGTGTAGTTCTCATGATGTACTTGATTGAGTAGACAATGATTCTCACAGAAGACACAAGTTATTAAATGAAAATCATAATATAAGCCATAGGATATTTCCTTACACATTACTGGTCAGGGATACTTCAGAGGTCTCCAAAAACAACAAAGGCTATCTTGGTTACTCACCATAGCCACATGATAAAGACTCTTATGGCTAATGATACTACACATTTTGCCTGTAAGACATAGGGAAATCAATGCCAAACCAACTGGGAAAATTCCTGCCTGCTGGCTAACTTTTATGGTGTCAGAAAGGGCTATGTAGTCTGTTAAAGGAGAAAAGACATCGAGGGCTTACCTGTCACTGAGTGTTGCATACTGTAATACTGATCTGCCATGCAAGGTATGACTACTAGAGCAATATATAATGTGCCTATGCTGGTTAGTTACTCCTACTGGGTAACTACATGCCTTATGATGGATTTGTGGTCTCTTCCTTCAGGGGGGAGTTCATGCTTGGCACCATAATACTGATCCAAGGCCCATTGCTGGGGAAGTTACAGGCTCTAGTGTGGAACCTGTTATTGTTATTTTCATAAATTGTCCAACTGTTTCTTAAAGATTTTATTTACACCCTCAGAACTGGGCTGCTCTCAATTTTGGACAGAGAAGTTTCTTTTCCAAGTAGCAGTGGTTAGTGCCGAGACTCACAACAGGTCAAAAAATGGAGGAAGTGGTTATGAGTGTGTGGCTCTGAGCACAACATGTTTGTCAACAATCTTCCCAACAGATACCCTTCTCCTGCCAAGATTTAATGTCACAGAAGAGGAGATAAAAAGACGAGGTGAAACAAATGTGAAGGCTGGAAGATGGGAAGCTGTAAAATGTCTTCTGGAAATGACGTGGCTACGGCTACCCTGAGCTCACGGCAGCCATGGTTGTCTACGGAAGATGGAGCCGGCCAAAATGCTAGCATAGACAGGGGAGGGTCTCATAAAGCCTCACTTCTAACTGTGGTGCTACTGACAATCGATAACAGCTGAGGAAGAATCATCATTGTTTGGTGATGTGGCCACTGGTAGCTTGTCTATGCTCCAATGTTTGCCCTCATATCCATGGGCATAAGAGTAAAACTAATTAGACTTTGTAGGCAATTCTTTGAAAAAAGAACAGAACATGAAGTTGGTAGGGGAATATATGTGTGTGGGGATTTCCAGGATGAGAAAAAGGTGGGAATGTTGGGTGGGTATTATCACATATTATAGCATACATACATAAAAATCTCAAGCAATAAATTTTTGAAAGTATGGAAATGATATAACTAGAATATATTCATGTACAAAATTCTTAAACAAAAATTTATAAAAAAATAAAATAAAGTACATGGACAAAGCATCTACCAAAGACTACCACTTTACATGTTGTATTTTAATGAGCATAGAAGCTCCATATATGCATCCCTTCCAGAGTGCCTATACTGGATAGGGTGGGCTGGCAATGTTTCAACCACCTCTCCAAAGAAAGGCCTCACTGCAGCCTAGACTAGCTTTCTGCTAGGAAACTGCCTTTGGGGCTCAATTCCTCATTTCACCAAAGCACTGCTGAGTACTGCCTAATGGAGTTCTAATCCTATGACCCAGATCTTACTAGTGTGAGGGGGTGGGGTTCTAGCAGAAAAAGTTCAAGTTATTTAGTTCATGAAGAAAGAATATGGTTAGTCACTCAAATGTAATCATGATAGTATTTTATTGCCTTAATCATTCATGCAAAAGGGTCTTTTAAATCTCTCTGTCTCTCTGTCTCTGTCTCTCTGTCTCTCTCTCTGTCTATCTCTGTCTCTCTGTCTCTGTCTCTGTCTCTGTCTCTCTCTCCTTTCCTCTCCTCTCCTCTCCCCTCCATCCTTTCCTGTCAGACATATGGATTCTATTTTCTTAAATATAAGAAGATGCTGATTAGGTGACCTAATTTACTTATGGAAACTTTTCATGCGGATAAATATATATTCCAAGCACAGTGGTACCACACTGCTATTATTTTTACTGTCTGGCAACTAGAATCAAAAATTCAGTTAATGTAGAAATAAAATAGACTAGCTTAGAAAGAAAGATACTTTCCCGAACTTAACTAAAGATTTTCTCAATGTCATCACTTTCCTGCCAATTTATGAAACAAAAATCTAATTGATTATTAAAAATAAATACACCAGTGGTAGTTTTCTCTCCGCACTTCAGAATGCCCAAATAGACACTGAGAAAAGTTAAAAATACAACAAAAAAATGAAGATCATATATTCAGGGGACAGGTAAATCTGATTTACCTTCTATATTCATTCTCACTTTATCACCTGGGAAAATTTACTCAAGCTTAGAGAACCACAAGTTTTCATCTTTAAGCATGCTCATATTACACTGTATAAGAATAAGATGCTTATTTAGTGTCTAAGTCCATCATAATTATTATGATGAGATGACCATTGCTAGGTTTAACATAATGGCTCCAAACATGTAACTAAAAGCCTGTATTGGTAGATACATTTACCTAACATTACTTAAGAAGAACCAAAAACAGATGTTTTCCAGGAAGAAAAATAATGAGCCCCTATATTATAAATAAATGATGTTTAGCTCCTCCACAGCTCTCCCAGCTGAGATCTAAATTAAAGGGGATGATGCATAATCTGGGATCATTTCCAGATTTGTCTAAAAAAAAAAAGCAAAAAAACTTCCCTCATTCATGGTAGGCTGTTTCTTCTGGTCTTTAGAGGTGGGCTTCTGTATTTACAGAGGACTATGTAAGGATGATAATGTCTGACCAATAAATGAAGCATCCTGCGGAACTGTGAGCATGTCTGGGTACAAACAGATTGATAATGATTTAAGAAAATCCATTTAACTGCTGTGTGGCTTAAAAGTAAATAAACTTGAAAATCTGAGTTCAGGAACCAGTTAGAGTCCCCTGGGGAGTATTTAGAGTTATTATTTTTGTAGTACTTTTTAGTTCAAAAAGACTTCCTCATAGAGGAAATAGAATTCAATCAACATTATTTTTAAGTTAATTGATCATAATTTAAAAAGCTCCACTTGAATGAAAATATCTGAGGAGCAGCGTCCACAAACCTTCAGTCTTCTTGTTTCTAAAAGCTTAAAGAGGTTGTTGCCACAGGCCATCTGGCCAAGAGTTTGGACTAGTAGCCTAAATATTCTCAGGGGATTTTCTAGAAACACTGAACTCTAAGATCCATCTATAGTCCTAAGTCAGGCTCTTTAACAAACTCCATAAGCACGGGGATTTCTTTAATAAATTCATGTTCCCGGTTTGCACTAGTCATTTGAATCTATATCTTTGTGTTGAAAATCACTGTATTCATTTTATTTCTGTCTTTACACATTTATATGTGCTTTGAACTCAGCCATAACTATAAGCATTAACTCTTCTTAAAACTAATAAATGAGTTATTTAGGAAAAGGCAGGGCTTGTAAGAAAAAAGTACAATTACATAAAAGATTCTAAATACTTGATTTTGGTATATATTTTGGGTGTTTGCTGTGAAAAACTAATTAGTTATTTTATAGAGTTTTATATTTTCATCTAGGTCGTATTCTAATCAATCTGCTAAGCTCCAGATTAAAAACGGAAGTTCTTTATTATACACTCTCAACATAAAAGAGCAAACAGTTGGACAGGAATTAAAACTATTTGTTGCTTCATTGAGTTGTCTGTAAACCCGTTGATACTCACTTCCTCATAAATACACTTTATATTTTTCTTTCTCTAAAATAGGTAAGGTAGTTGAATAAAAGAATAAAGACAATATCATTTATTTTTAGGTTTGAAATAAGTTTAAACTGCTAGCGTGGTTTAAAAATCAATTGCACTATTGCGATGTCGGTACTGGTTGCAGGGTTATTATTTTACAGACACAATGATCACATGAAAAATAGTTTGCATGTCATTATATCTCCCTCAGGTCATATCTATCAGAGAAGTGATACCCTTGAATCATTTCTATTCAAAAATTCTTATACATGGGGAGTTTTGCTCTCTGAATTTTATCTTCGGGGATGGAGAACTACCTCAGCCATGTGCCACATCTGGCTTTGCACAGGCTCTTGAGATCTGAGTTGAGGTAATTACTTCCTGATCCTCTGAGCCATCTCGTTAGCCCAGGAATAAATGGTTTGTGTTGCGGGGGGGGGGGGGAGTACACAATTGGTTTTCCTCTAGAAGTAACAATAGTAAATATAGATACTATTACATATTCATTGTGTTATAGGAAAAAAAAACTTTAAGAACTTCAATGTGTCTCTCATTTGTTGTGTCAACATGGATGACCCTATAATTGCCATCTTTAAGAAATCAATATACACATTTATAATTATCAGTAGGCACTTTGGAATGGCAAAATCATATCATGTAAGGTTTATGCTGCAAGGCAAAAGAATTGGGACCAAAGAATCCTCTGTGTCAGTGGTCCTCAATCTTCTTAATGCTGCGACCCTTTAATACAGTTTCTGATGTGGTGACCCCTGACCATAAAATTATTTTCATTGTTACTTCATTTTTATAATTTTACTACTGTTATGAATTTTAATGTATCCGTGCTTTCTGATTGTCTTAGGTAACCCCTGTGTAAGGGTCTTTCAGCCCCCAAAGAAGTCGTGAACCACAGGATGAGAACTGTTGTTCTATGTGTAGTCATCAAAGAGACAACAAAAAGAGTACATACAATAAATGATGGTTCCAGCTCATTTTCCCTAAGGAGGATAAATGAGTTTTTAACTGAGCCCAGTGAATAATATGGCACCCTTACCACAAAATTAATAACGTTCATATTTCATAAGCTTGACATTGTAGACAACGATGATTTGATCTGCCCATATTGAGAAATAACAGCAAAGCTTGCAATTTAAGGTAATGGATGTGTTCAGCTGTCAAATTTTGAGTTGGAGTTAAGTTTGGAAAGCAACACACTCAGAGAAACAAGACAGATCTATGAGCCAGTTCCTTCCAGAGGATGTATCTGAAAAGGGAGGATTTATAGAAGGTTCATGAGCAGGTAGAATAGATGCAAGTAGACCCTTTGAGGGTACAAGGGAAACATCCTGTTTTCTAGATTAAGAGCTCTTGAAGGATATCTTGGCTTTTGTGAACAATGGACTTGAGACAATGGTAGTTCTAGTTGTAGAACCTTCAGTAGCTTGTGCATGATTCTCTCTCCTGGAAAGATGTGTAACTGACTTACAGAGTAACTGCTGAGGAGTTCAGTGAATGGGTATTTATCGTGCATGCGTGCAGATCGTTCGGAGAGCAGATTGCCCACCTGGAATGACTTTCTTAGCTAACTCACAGCTCAGTTCTTTGCATTAGGTTTGTATCTGTTAATAAGTGTTTCACTTTGACTGAATCAAATATCAGACATGTATTCCAGTGCATAAAATGCAAAATATTTATTAACAGTCCATCACAAATAGTGTTTCATTAGCTGAAATGAATCTTGACTACAAGTGTGGTGGTATTGTGTTTCCCAAAATATTGTGTACCCTAATAAACTTATCTGGGGTCAGAGAACAGAAAAGCTACTAGATACAAAGGCTAGAAAATGGTGGCACTCACACCTTTAATCCTAGCACTCCAGAGGAAGAAATCCCTCTGGATCTCTGTGAGTTCAAGGCCACATTGGAAACAGCTAAGCATGGTGACACATGCCTTTAATCCCAGAAAGCCAGCCTTTAATCCCAGGGAGTGGTAGCAGAAAGCAGAAAGGTATATAAGGTGTGAGTACCAGAAACTCGAGACATTTGGCTGGTTAAGCATTTGGCTGGTTAAGCTTTTAGGTTTTGAGTAACACAGTTCAGCTGAGAGCCATTCGGATATGAGGACACAGAGGCTTCCAGTCTGAGGAAACAAGACCAGCTGAGAAGTTAGCCAGGTGAGGTTAGCTGTGACTTGTTCTGTCTCTCTGACCATTCAGCATTTCACCCCAATAACTGGCCCCGGGTTTGATTTTATTAATAAGAACTTTTAAGATTCCTGCTACATACAAGTGTCAGAATCTCCAAATTAGTTTGAAAAACAGGAGCACAAGTAATAATGACAGAGACAGGGTAGACTTCAACATGAGCTGATGCAATTTTTAAATTGTGAATTAAAAATCAAACAACAAC
>CABHPQ010153079.1:0-13833 GCA_902168405.1 Peromyscus aztecus | reverse complement strand
AGGGAAGAGAGAAAGTGATGTAATTACATTTAAATTTAAATGTATAAAGATTAAAAATTTATAACTAAATGTAAGAAAGAGAATGTGTTAATTTTTGGATTCTCAGTCAGTGTCATCAGCAGCAGAGTAGAAATGAAAATAGAAGCTATAATTCCCTAGTGTTTTTCCAAGGCTCAAATGATATGTGTGAAATCACTTGAGAACGCAAAAAAAAATGCTTTAAAATTTTGAAATAATCCTACCTAGACAAAAATTTTCAAATTCTAGGCAGAGAAATTAGTGTCTCCAATCCTCTTTCTTAATTGACTTTCCATGAATGGATTTCACCATGGCTTGCTACACATGATCATTACCTAATTCGGAACCTCCACATCCCTTACTTGACTTCAGGTTAATTGTCAAATAAGTGATGTGGCATATCTGGTAGAAAAATGAAAGACAAAATCTGCAAATATTGCTACCAGAAGGGATGACTTTTAAAGAGAAAGGGAGACAAGAACAAGGTGAATGTTTAAGGAATGTTCCTCTGAGTAAGTCCAGGTATAACGAGAGGGGAAAGCTTGCTCCAGACACACACAAAGAACTTAAGGAATTTAAGTTGTAGAGTTGGTGCTCCTTTTGTTTTTATTAAATATACTTACACACATTACAACCAGTGTGTACTAAGCACCACTTTTCCCCAAGCCCAGGAACGATGTTAAGTAAAAATGAGGTTATAGATGCACCTGGCTTTGTATTTCTCCTCCAGAGAAATGAACGGAGCCTACTCCATCGTTCCATCTTTGGAAAGATGATTCCATAGGTGAGTTGCTTAAAGTCACCTCGCATTCCTCCTGTGCAAGAAATAGAAATGTTGTTATTGATAGTGGCTAATACCAACTGCCTGCCCTGAATGAATACATTTCATGTTTGTAAAAGCTCACAGGTACTTGGGTAGTCAATAACATGTCGTTGAAGAAAAATGGGGCTTAAAGTAACTAAAAACACCCAGATCAGTTCAGCTATTGGGTGTTGTATTGTGACTTTGATCTCCAGTTTCCTCAGGTCTTGAAGGTTTAACGTGAATGCAGCCTCAGTTGACCACATTTGCTGTACTTCCTCCCACTTGGGTTCTGCTAAACACAAAACAAACAAAATAAAACAAAACAAAAAACCGGACCCTTCCCCTTTGATTTTTTTTTTTTTTTTTTTTTTTTGGATATGAAACAAAACGCCTGAAACCAGAACTTTTCCCGGGGAATTAGTGGAAGTGAAGAAGGAGCTAACTGTAGAGATGCACCCCACGATGTCAGCACTTGGGAAGCAGAGGGAGGAGGATTGGAAGTTCTAGGCCAGCCTGGGCTACATACCCACCTCTGTCATTTTCCCACAACAGGTTAGAAAGACTGGCAACGGGAGAGAGCATTTCGGCTCCTCTGGTGGCTTCCAACGACTTGCGTGTTTAAGTTCTCAAATTTGTCTACATGATACTCTGCCAGTGTCCTCGTCTTTGTTATGGTCCACCATGCTTTGAAATTCTTTATGTTTGCTGAAGTTATAAACACTACAGGACATTACCCTATGTGATCCTTTCATAAATATCTTAAAAATCTCCTCCCCCTGCTTCATGCCAAGTACTCAAATCCCATCATTAGCCACTCACTCCTTGAGGTGGAGCCTGGTCTACATAATGCCAGACATTCTGATGATAGAAATTTTCAATTTTCGCCTAGAAGTCTGGCTTTGAAGACATAGATTTTGTGAGTCATCAACTTCACTATTTGTGATAATAATGGACATTTTGACTAGTGCATGTTCTAACTTAGAACTTGGTGCCGAGATCAGATAAAAGGCAAGCAGACTGGCACAATAGAGCTTTCAAAGTCTGCTTAATGAGCAGTTTCTACGTATTTTACAGCTTTAGGTAGAGCCAAGTTGGGCAGAAGACAGTCCAGAGGCAATGGGGTACAGATCACTGTCCTTCAGCTTACCACTCAGCCTGGAAGTGAAAAAATCACAAGCTCATCTTTTTCTCCGCAACTGGTATCAATGGGTTCTGTTAATCTCCTCTCCTCCCCTCCTCTCCCCTTCCCTCTCCTCTCCTTTCCTCTCCTCTCCTTTCATCTCCTCTCCTCCCCTCCCCTTCTCTCCTCCCCCTCTCTTATCTCTTTTTTCTATTAGTTTTTTTTTTTTTATTCCTCTTGTTGAGAACTTCCTCTGTGAAACTCACTTAAGCCTGGGTACTTTTTGTCCCCAGGCTCTAGGCCCCAGGTCCTCTTCATTTCCACCCTTCCCCTACTTCCTGGACCCATGCATCCACTCCTTGAATGTGAGAACAACTGCTAAGGAAGCAAATCTTATACTTTTATTTTAAACCTTCCCTGCTCTATGAAACTTCAACCTGTGTGAGTGACGCCCGTACTTCAAAGATCTTGCACATCTCCAGCTATCAGGGTTTGTGCCTAATCTTATTGTATCTGGTTATACCGTGATCAGTGGATATTCCTAGGAAGGATGGTCATTTCTGAAGGGAAATGGGGGAGGAATGGAACTGGGGAAGAGGTGATGTGGAGTAGGGGGGATGGCAGAAATGGAGGGAGTGGTAACTGTGGTCGGGATGCATTGAAAACAAAAAATTAAAAAAAAAAAAAACCTCCATGATCATCAATAATCCCAGACATTCCCTGTACTAACTCTCTCAGTAAATGGTATCTCCCCTAATGCTGGTGCTAGAGGCCTCAAATCCTGCTGTGAAATGTCCCATTATTACACTTCTACAAATAATCTTCACTTCTTACTACAAATAATCTTCACTTCTTAATATTCTATTTAAATTGTCTATAATTCATCAATTTGACTCCACCCCTACCTTCTATCTTCTAGTTCCCAAACACTACCTCTTTCCTAAATATAGCCTCCTAGCAGGAATCCTGAAGTCTATGTCTGGATCTCCATACTCCAATAAAATTCTTTCTATCATATTCTGAATGAAATGAAAAATATGTTAGTGGAAGAAAAACTGTGTAAAAGATCAAATGATATGGCCCTCAGCCACCTCCTCCTCTTTATTTCCAGCTTCTTCCTTCCTCACTTTTCTAGTCTAGGAAACCATAAGATTTTAGAAATGCAAAGACCATGGGATAGCTACAAAGCAAAACTTCCCACATAAAATGGAACCTGTCCTAGAGAGAGACTATGCATGCTGAAAGGGGCAGACCTGAAATAGGGGATTTGCACAAGGGGACTCCAAATGATTCTACCATCTGGCCCAGAGGCCGGACAGAAGAGTTCAGTATTTGCCCTGCTGGGTTTCCGTTTTGCTTTAGTTCAATTTCTCCTTGCTGTGCTCTCGTTCCTGCCTTTTGGAATGGGAATGTTTACTGTGGGCCACTGTATAGTCAAAAGCTGTATCTTATTAATTTTATAGAAGCTGTCAAACAATTTCTTTGTGTTTTAGGACAGAGTTTGCATGCTGGACTTTTGAAGGAGTGGGGCTGTTGAAGACTATAGAGACTTCAGGAGATGCATTTTGCATTATGAGATGAAAATGAAACTTCAGCTCTTTCGCTCTTTCTCTCCCTCTCCGCACAGTGTTTCCCCAAGGCCTGGTCACGTTCTATCCCTTTCTTCTCAATAAACTCTTATTAGCGGGAAAAAAAAAAGAAAAGAAAATGAAACTTGAGGGAGAGGAGTAGAATGTTATGGTTGAAATGATGGCATTGAGTGCCGACTTGACAAGAGCAGCCACTGTGATGGTTAGGATTTAGAATCACCATATAAACACAGAGCTGTATCTATGATAGATCTTCCAGTGAAGTTTACATGAGAAGGAAAAACCCACCCTGAATGTGGGTAGCAGCATCTCATAGTCTGGGGTCATGGACTAAAGGAAAAGGAGAAATAAATGGAGCGCCACCATTAATCTCTCTCTGCTTAACTGTGGAAGCGATCTGACTAGCTGCCTCACTCTGCCATTGTCAAACCTTCCTTCACTGACTTGTCTAGAATAAACCACGCCCCCTTAAGTTACCTCTCAGGTATTTGATCACAGTCTTGAGAAAAGGCATTAAGTCAGAGGGACTCAGAGAAAGACGGTGGTTCAAAAATGTTACCAGAAATTCACTACTGTACCCCAAATGCCCAATTCAAAACTTGTTGGAAGGTAGAGATCTAAAGTCAGGAGGGATTAATGTCACCATTAAAGGGCAGGTCTGTTCCCTCTTCCACCATTGCCCTCTATGGATCATCAAAGAGACCTTTGTCACAGCCTAGCAGCTTGATGTTTGACTTCCTAACTTCCACACATGTGAATAAATGAATGTATTTTCCCTGATAAATCACTCAGCTTTGGGTATTTTGTTATAATGTCACAAAGTATAATGAGACAGACCCAGAGCTAGTGCATACAATATAAGGAAAAAAATCTGCCTTGGATATGTCTAGCAGATTTTCCTAATCTGTAAAATGATGAGGAACATATATTCCTAAACATAACCTGTTCATTCAATATATTACCTGTATGTATGTTTCAGGGCTGCCTGCTTCATATTGGATAACCAATTGGTGGGCTTTGCCCTAGGGAGGATTATTTCTCTACTCTCAGTATTACTTAGTTACCTGTAGTTCTTTGTGTAGTGTTGAAGCCTTGTGATTTTTTCCCCATTCATTTTGGCATACCTATTTTTGTTGTCCTTGCTCAGCTCATGTTTAGGCAGTCATGTTGGTGAGATTTTGTGGGTGCAGCTTTTAACATTTCTAGAAGACATAGGCTCAAAGCAAATTCCCTGGTCCTCTGCCTGTTAAAATCATTCTCTACCCTCTCCCATGGTGTATAGAGATCCCCTCCCATAGAACTCTATAGTTTGATTGGTTGTGGTTTTCTGTAACGCTCTTTATTGGTGGCAAAGTAGAGTTTCTTTGATGAGGGATGAGGGCTACACTTATCTGTAGGTATGTATAGAAACAAATAGAATGTAGTTAGGAATGATGCTGGTTTAATAAGTGTTAGTTATAGGTTCTCCTTCAAGATCTGTATGTATATGTGCATATGTATGTATATATATGCATATATATTCCTATAACAGCAATTCATGAAAAAAGAGGCCACAAATTTGAAAGAGCGTAATGAGGGGTATATGGAAGGGTTTGAAGGAAGATAAGGAAAGAGGGAAATGATATATTATAGTCTCAAAAAGAAAAGAAATAGCTAAAAATAATATAATAATGGTATGCCCCCTGCACTTTAACAATAAATACACACTACTAAATATTTTATAAAATGTGAAAAAAAAGACAAATAAAGAGATGCTCTTTTCTTTCTCTGAACAGTTTTGTCTGGATACGACATATGGATGCTTGGGCAGCCATGTTGTGAATGTGAACAGGGCTGAGAGAGAGAGAGTTGAGACACTAAAGAACTGAGACAGAGGACAGAGAGGACCTGGGTCCAGGTAACAGCGTTGAATCTCAATGAGTTTCCTTGTGAAGCTTGTTCTACCTGTGGAATCCCATACGTGTGAAATGATGAAGAACCATATTATTTTCACCAGTTAGAATGGAGATTTTTGCTACCATTGCAGAAACATTTCCAGGGACAGGGGATAGAAAAAGATGTCCCCATAAACCTGTAGTTGTTTGTTTTTTACTCTTTACTCTTTGGGGACCCACCACCGAGCTCCCAAATAAATCACACAGAGGCTTGTTCTTTTTTATGAATACCCAGCCTTAGCTTGGCTTGTTTCTTTCCAGCTTTTCTTAAATTATCCCATCTATCTTTTGCTTCTGGGCTTTTACCTTTCTCTATATCTGTATACCTTTCTTTAGTTCTTACTCCATGGATTGCTGTATAGCTGGGTGGCTGGCCCCTGAAGTCCTCCTTATCCTATTCCTCGATCTTCTCTTCCTAGATTTCTCCTCTTATTTATTCTCTCTGCCTGCCAGCCCCACCTATCCTTTCTTCTGTCTTTATATATTTCTTCTGCTGTTCAGCTCTTTATTAGAACAATCATGTGTTTTAGACAGGCACAGTAACACAGCTTCAAAGAGCTAGACAGGCGGAACATAAAAGAATGTAACACATCTTCGTATCATTAAAACAAATATTCCATGACATAAACAAATGTAACACATCTTAAAGTAATGTTCCACAACATAAAATCCATTGTAATTAATCTAAATAAAAGATAGAAGAGACAAAACTTCATTTTTAGGAGATTAAATCAAGGGAATTGAAACACAGAGAAAAGCACTTTACTACAGAAAATCATGAACATTAACAAGTGAGAGGGAAAATGCATGTCACATCCAAACTGGAAAGATAATACTATGGGAACCCAGAGGGTACAGTTCAGGCCTAAAAACTAATAGTCACTAGGAAGTGTTCTCTACAGTATGAAATGCTATTTGACATAGCACCCAATAGGTTGTGGAGTTGTTGCAAACACTAGTGAATTGGTAACTTAAAGCACAGGGAAAAAAAATCACAAAGACATGAATCAATGTTTAGGGCACAAGAAGGAAATTTAGTACAAGTAAAAAGAAATGAAAAAGTACCCTGGAATTTGAGGTTAGTAGAGTAGATAGCTACAAATTTTGAAGAGAGTTTTTATTTTCTGATTATATTATTCATAGTGGGTTTCCAAAATTCTCTTATGAAGTTGCTCCTTCTGAGTTTTATTACAAATATAACAGCCCACAACAATAGAAACAACTAAGCATAAAGGCCAGGCATGGTTTTGTGTGACGTCAAACTAATTTAAGTTAGTAGGATTTTAAAGTAAATGTTTATTATTTCCTTTGTAGCGAAGAGTAAAAACATAATGTAATATTTTGTGATTTTCAAGTTAAAAATGATAACACATACCACTAAATGTTTCTTAAAATTTTGAAGTTAAGTTTTTTAAACACCCCGATATAAAAAAAAATGATGTAAACAGAAAATTTAGCTCGTTGTGTAAAGACTTACTTATGTTTATTTCTGTGCATGGATGTTTGCCTATATGTATGCATGTGTACCACTTGCCTGCATGGTACCTGAAAGAGGTCAGAATAAGGTGTTGAGTTCCCTGGAAGTGGAGTTTAGACAGTTACCAGCTGCCATGTGGGTGCTGGGAACCAAACTCAGTTCCTCTATGAGCTCAGAAAGTGCTCTTAACCCCTGAGATAGCTCTTCAACCTCCAAATACTTTTAAAAAATAAAATGAATAGAGGCAAAATCATAAAAATAAAATGTCATACCTTTTGGAATTTAGAAACTAAATCAATTAAAGAATAAAAGAAAAGTATTAATGAAATTGCTGGTTTTCTATTATTAGAAAGAAGTATCTAAGACTAAATTATTTATGAAGGAAATAAATTATGGAACTCAACATGCTGAAGTTTAGACAGCCAAGCTTTAATGGCTATATCTGATGAGGACTTGTGCTGAATCATAACAATAGTAAACCAAAGAAAAGAGAAAGGAAAAGTGAACAGATGTGAAGAGAGAACCGACAAGTGCCAGCCTTACATTTCAAGAGTCCACACTTCTGGAATCTAATCTAGTCCCCTGAGCACTAACCTAAGACACTAAGAATATCATTAGAATCATTTCTGGGGATGGAACCCTCATGACTCACACACTTCTCTTGAAGCTCCACCATCTTTCAACCTGACTACACTGGGGAATCAAATGATGACAGGTTTGGATCTAAACAAAGCCAGAGCACTGGCTAATACCAATGACTTTTGGTGTACCTCCAACCCAGTGAGAGTAGCAACATTTGGTCATTTTTGACTTGCAAATGGACAACTACTTCGATTTGAGTTGGGATCTTACTTATCACTCATTTAAAAAACAAGATTGCAGTTTTAAAGTATGCTCATTAACTTATCCTGCTTTCAAGAAAACAATTATATTTAAAAGACTTATTAATACTAGTTAAGAGCATAAGCTTTGAATCATGGTTATGTGAATAACAGGCTTCAACACCCACTAAGAAGCTATGAATTAGCATCTTAAGCTTTCTATGTAATCACTATTACAGAAAAAGGGGTGAAATACAATATGCAATATGTTGCAAAATATGCATTAAAATATTAGCTATATTGTAATATTGTCATGAAGAATGAATTAATGATTACACCTAAGTATATAAGGTGGTGCTTGGTACACAGTGAATCCTCAGTTATTAATCATAATTCTTGGGGCCTACCTACTGTGCCCTGTTTTTTGTATCTTTCCAAAGTCAATAAGATAAAAATAACATTCTGTTGCTTGTATTTACATTATTAAGTATTACTGAATTGAGATTTTTCCCATCTCTTGCTCTAAAGGAGAACATAGAATATTCTTACTGCACCCATGGTTTTAGAATTCCAAAACTTGCACCAAGTCTCTCTTTAGCAGTCTTGAATTTTTTTTATTGTGTTTTATCTTTCTGCAACATTAAACATGCAATGCATTTGTACGTTGTTTTATATTAATTTGCTCTTTATAATATATAGAAAGAAAAAACTTAGGGTGGGGAAAGGACTCAGTTGTCTTTAAGGGGGTGGCCACTGGGAGTTTGAGTTTGACCATGCTTCAATGAGTATATGGGCAACACAAACTGGACCTGGAATTTTTCTTTCTTTTTCTTTCTTTTTGCTTTCTTTTTTCTTTCTTTCTGTCTGTCTGCCTGTCTTCTGTCTTCTTTCTTTCTTTTCTCATCCTCCTCCTTCTGTTTTGGGGGAGGACACATGGGTGAATGGTGGACCTGGGAGGACTGGGAAGTGAATGTGATTGGGGTGCATTACATGAAATTTCCAAGTAATCAATAAAAAATTATGTTAATTAAAATGTTATATTGCTTTCTAGACTTATTTCCCTTTCTATTTTCAGATAGTACAATTTCCATGAGACTGACTCAGTGAGTAATCATTTCATATTTTTCTACAAAAAGCATACAAGATTTGTCTGCTAAATACTTCTTGTGAGGGAAACTAAATTTTAAATTTTACCAAAAAAATGTAGTGTCTCTTTTTTTCTTTGGTGTTTTCAAAGAGTTCCAGACTGGCCTCAAACTCAAGATGTAGCTGAGGATGGCCTTAAACTCCTGATATTCCTGCTTCCATCTCTCAAATGCTAGTGATTACAGGCATACAGAACTATTCTTAGATTGGCTGTGAAATTTTTAACATGTAATCTAACATATTAACTACAGGTTTTAGATAAGGGGGATATTGTTCAATTCAGTATCTTCAGCAGATTAGATAATGTTCACCTACAATATCATGAGAAATTTACCTGACTTGCAGTTCTTCTATGTAAATATAAATATCAAGCAAAAAATCTCCATGGAAACATCTAGAATAATATTTGACCAAATAGCTGCATATTATGGGCCAGCCAAGTTAACCTCCAGCCATAACACTCACTGAGAAGAGTGAATCTGCTTCTAAAAAACCAGTCTGCTCATCCCTCTATAAGACGATCCTTGACATAGTTGTGTTTGTCCACATTGTATGACCAGAAACTAGCATTTACAGATGCAACAAATATGAACACATGCTGAGTTAGGTTCATGTTCAACAAGTGGAACATGTATAGTCAATGTGTGTGTCACAAAATTCTAATGTGTTCCTTAAAAATAAGAGAAGAAGATAATACCAAGAAAATAGATCATTGTAATGACAAACTGTATCCATGTTCCTTACAGGACATGGGTGTTGAGAAACATACTATGACTACCACAGGCTCACTTCTTGCCCATGGGACACTTACAGTCTACCTGGGAAATATGTGACTCTGCCATCCCACTGCATAGCACCTTCAAGAATTGCATTAGCTTTCATTGCTATGCTACTACATATCATCAGCTTAAGTGGGAAATGTGGCATGACTTAGGTGGATTTTCTTCTCAGAGTATCACAAAACAAATCAAGGCGCTAGTATGAGTTCTTGTCTGTAGGCTCAGGGACCAATGTATTTCCAAGCTCACTTCTGCTGCTGACAGACTTTAGTTCTTTGAGGTTGTGGACTGTGTGATTCCTGTCACCTTGCTAGAAGTAGTCAGGAAAAATTCTTCAGCTCTTGCTATTTCAAATATATATTCCCAATAGTATCTTAATTTTAGGTAAACTATTTATTACACCAAAAATCAATTTCCCAGGTTTTCTTTTCTTTTTTAAAGGCAAGATATAATGTAGCTCTGGTTGGATTTGAACTTGTTTTGCAGGTAATAATGACTTTCAACTCCAGAACTCCCTATTTCCGCATCCCAAGTGCTGGGATTTCAGACACTAATGACTAATATAGTGCTAGGGACTGAGCTCAGGACCTAATGCATGCTAAACATATAATCTGCCAGTGGACCTACATCCACAGCTGTTTTCTAGTTATTTATAAACCGATTTTATCTGTACATTATAATAAGAATTATTAATAGACATTTCTGATAATATGACTTTGATAGTTAATCCCAATTTTCAAGTTAATGACATCTAGAACCCCTGAGAGGCAGGCCTCAGACATGTCTGGGGAGGATTAAATTAATTGACTAAATTCATTGAGAGAGGAACACCTTCTCAACATGTGTCACACCATTCCCTGGGATTGGATCCTTTGGATCCTTGTGACTTGCCCATCATGATGTAGTGTGACCTTGAACTATTCAAGGTCATAACTTCTTTTTCCTTTAAGGTGCTTTGGTCAGAGTAACATATCACAGCAGAAGAAAAAGTCACTAACTTTCTCTCAAACAACAGTTACTCAAAATAGAAACTGAGAAAATCCCTCATCTTTTATACTACTTTATCAAGAATTCAGTTGATTTAATTTTAACGAGGCAATTTTTAGAGGGAAACTCACATGACATTTTTAAGACACATATGACATTCCAGAAAAAAAAGTAGAAGCAAGTTTTATGTGTAGAAAAGATGAGTACAGGGCTTAGAGTTAGTTGGGTGGGTCCATACATAAAAGAAAAAGAAAGAAAGAAAAATAAGCAATCAAAGTTCTCTAAGAAAGAAAGAATTCAGAAATTAGTCCTTATTTTAAGGGTGGTTTTATTTAGCAGAAGCACAGAATAGAATACATGTGAGAAATGGGACATAAAACTAAGGAACTGTGTGGGAATTAGAGCTAATCCTGAAGCAGTGTAGAACTTCACAAACCTTTAAACAGAAGGATGGTAGTGTGTGAATTGTTAGCTCTGTTAAATAGCTAAATCTCATTGACCGACTCTAAAAGGAATATAATATTGAAAGTAGAATAAAAGTCAGCCCTGCAGAAAATAGATTTCTCATTCCATGTGCGCACCAGTAACTTGTTTCTATACATTTTGTCTCTATATAGTGTACACGTTATTCGCACTTCCTACCCAGTGGCCTTGCACATGCCCGTTCATCCCCTCATTCAGAACTTCCCTTGGAGAAAGAAAGGAAACCTGTGAAGGCTATCTTTGAGCATGAACTAAGTCCTAGTATAACAAATGTTAGCTTTCTAGAAGTCAAGTAAATCTTAGAGCTACATTTCAGAGGCAAGTCTGTGGAAACACACACCCATGCTCTAAAAATTCACCATAGCAGCTAACTCTATAACTGTTTTCAGTTGGAGTGGAATAGTGAGGCACTTACTATTCAATTAGAGAAGGAAGAGTAAGAAAGGGGGCAAACTGGGAAGAATTTAAGGGTGTATATAAACTAGTAGCAAACTTACTTAAGAATGAAGAACTCTTTGGTGGACTGGAGGAGAGACATGAAAATAGGACCTGGAGAGATGGCTAGAATAGTCGGTGTGCAGAAGTGACGGGCATCGCTGCAGAGACAAAGGTGAGAATAGACATGTTAACATGTCTAAGCTGGAGAATAAACACTAGGAAGTTGTCTGAGCTCATTTAATGATTGAAAAAAAAGAAAGAAAGAAAAATAAGCAATCAAAGTACTCTAAGAAAGAAAGAATTCAGAAATTAGTCCTTATTTTAAGGGTGGTTTTATTTAGCAGAAGCACAGAATAGAATACATGTGAGAAATGGGACATAAAACTATGGAACTGTGTGGTAGGTACAAGTTCCTATTTCTGAATCTTCAGTAACACACACACACACACACACACACACACACACACACACACACGGCACGGTGGGGGGGGGGAGGTTAACAGGAAATAAAATTGGATTTGTATTTCTATCTGACCACCTAATGTCTAATATCTGGTAGAGATTGGGCAATATGTACTCCTTCTTGTGGGTTAGGATATGTTGTAGATGTTGATACAATGATGAAGATAAAGTAAGGAAGACTCATCTGCTAGTCATATACAGTATGGATTAAGTTTGTGAATATGGAAGAAAAGCTAACCAGAAGGCTATTACAGTAATCCAGGTGTGGAAGAATGGTGGCCTACTCTCATTCTCTCTCCCCCCCCTTGCCTTCTCCCTCTTTCTCTTGCTGGCCCCTATCTCTTTCCCCTCCCTCTCTGCTTTCTCTCTCTTACTTATAAATGTATCTTGACAACCATTTCTATGAAGCCTTTCAAAAATAATACAAAAAGGAGGACTTGCCAACTTGGAGATTAGCAGTTTAGCTGGACAGAGGCCATGGGCCAATGAGTCACTGGAGTCATCTTGAACAATGTGTGCAGACAGTCTCACTTTGTACTCAGTTGCAGTATACCTGGAAGGTAGGGTAAGGCCATCATCAAAAACTGTGCTGAATAACTCTGTGATGCCATAGATTCTGGCAAGCCTAAAACTACAGCTTATGACCCAACTACCAAATTAAATTATATGTTGAGACAAAGAGTAATCTATACACACACACACACACACACACACACACACACACACACACACAAGTGTTGTTAGGATCTACTAATTGAAAACAGGTGAATTTATCAAGATTTAGAGAAAACTATTGCTTCTGTAGTCATTTCAAATTATAGGGAATGCCCCCAATTTACTGTCACAGACAACGTCTTTAAGAAACTGGAAGAAAAGATTTTAATATTATTAAGCATTCTAAAGGTTTCTGTATGCACATTCTTTTTCTATTTGCTTTTGCTGAATGTTTCTGCCCATGTGCTCTGTTTGCTAATGTAGCCAGTGTAATAAAGGCTTGCAGGATGAAGGTGCAGCTTCCTATTTGCATTCTAGAGTACAGAAAGGATCTACTTTGGAAGCCTATCTGGTTCAGCACCTGCATTTATTTAGATTTTTCTGGCATTTCAAAGAGCCCCTTGCTTCTCTCTGCTTCACCCCTCCAGATCTTTGGGGAGTGACAGAATTAACATTTGACTAAAAAATTCACTGCAGGGCAAAGTTAGTCTCAGCAGCAAGGTCTCTCTCTGTACCACCATTCTACCACATCTGAGGGGTGCATGCTGTTTTCAAGCTGGGTCATTTTGCAAGAAGGGTCCCTGTCATGTGTGAGATCTCAGGAGAGGCGGTTGGGAACATATATTTGTACTTCAGGTCAATGCTTTTCTGCAGAAAAGAACAAGAGCCAGAGGGAGAATCCAGCTATGCTTCATTAAAAAAAATCAACATAAAATTGCTTCTGTGTATTTAGCACCTTATTTTATACAAAACATGATATATGTCTAATGCAACACTTCTCCATTTGGGTTAAGTACATAATTTATGATAACCACATGCAGCTGGTAGCTTGTTATGGGCGCCCCAACTTTTTGCAAAACTCTTTACACTAAAAACATGTTCTTATTCAGACACAACAATACAATCTCAGTATCTTCCTCAGGAGTGAAGAGGGAAACAGTGAAGGAGGTGAAAAGAATTCAATTGTATTCCCATTATTAAATGCTATTTGAGTCTATTCTTCCAAGGGAATTTTCTCCTGTGAAATGGAAACAGAACTTACAGATGAGCAGACAGCAGT
>CABHPQ010153078.1:0-12546 GCA_902168405.1 Peromyscus aztecus | reverse complement strand
TCCTGAATTCTCATTCCTAACAGATAATGATAAAAACTCTGCATTGAGTGCCACACATTATGTCCTTTCTATGCTTTCGAGTAGTAGTATGCAGCTTCTCTGAAGGCTGCTCAGTAAAGCACAGGGAAGGAACAACATTGACAGATACACAACCAGTCCAAACTTTGCCAGTCAGAGCAGCAATCACATCATCGAAGTTCATTACCATGTATTTCCCAGCTTCATGCTCTGCTTCACTCCTAGTTCCTGACTCAATATTCTACCAAAGCCTTGGTAGCATGGGCCTGTGTTTTTTGGAGACACGCTGCTCTAGCTTAAGTAATCTAGGCTAATCATTTGGGGAGCTGTGGTTGATCCTTTTTCCCCTACTTATTCCATAGCAAAGAGACTTGGCTTCTCTTACACTTGAGAAACCACATGTGTAATGAGGAGTGGTGCTTTGTGGCTCAAATGGACTTGTAATGACACCATCAATGTGCTGGCTAGGTGGTTTTGACTAGCACTTAAAATTCTATTTGTTAAAATGCAAACCTAATTATATTTGTTAAAATACAGCCCTAGGCAAACTTAGAATTGTATGTGAGCTTATATTTTAGTTTTTGTTTGTTTGTTTGTTTGTTTGTTTTTTGATTTTTCAAGACAGGATTTCTCCATGTAGTTGTGGTGTCTGTCCTGGATCTTGCTCTGTAGACCAGGCTGGCCTTGAACTCACAGAGATTTGCCTGGCTTTGCCTCTCAAGTGCTGGGATTAAAGGCATGTGCCACCACTGCTCAGGAGCTTATATTTTAAGAATATGAATCTAAACCTTTCAGGCAAAAAAGAATCATATGAATACAGATATACCTGAAATTTGTAAGAAAAGCAAACTTTTAGTTGTATCTCTGAAATGCTGGAACTCAAAGGCTCACAGAATTCTCATCTTGTAATACTTCTAGTGGATTCAATCCTCTGGAGAGACTGCCCCACCTTTGAGCCTCACTGGAAAATACTTCCCTCAGTTTCAAATAAAAGACTTCCTAATGAAGGATTTTGGTTTGCCTATATCAGAGTCTTTTCTCCACTGCTGTCCAATGAAGCCTATAACAGTGATCTGGGTCACTGGTCTCCAGAGATGATGGTTTAAAGATGAGGAGTATGTTGGAAAAGATATTCTCTGCATACCATTGTTTCCTATGCAAACATCTCAGCTAAGGAGCAGCACTTACTTCTATACTCCCAATCCTGCTGGATATCCTGACCTAGTCTCTTGTATGATAGAACCTGAGTCACCCTCTGTATTCTCCAACTGAGAGAAAGGACGGAACCCTTTGGAGTTTATAGAGACTAAACCCAGAAGAGCTAAACAAATTTTGTCTATTCCACCCTCTAGATGACAGGATTTCCACAGATATTGGAGTCTCAATAGCTTAGAAGACAATTGATTGCAAGACTGATGATTTTTCTTCCATGACTTTTCAAATGAGAATGTACACCCTACAATGGCCGTACTTCCAGTTGGAAACTCCAGTTGACCTAGATGCTACTAAGTTCAACTGGAATTATCTCTGGCATGTGTATTATTATGCACAACCAGCAAGACTTGAACACAGGTTTCTCATGTTCATCTGTGCCCATCAAGCACTGATGTCTGCTCAAAAGACATGTTAGAAAACATTTCTTCTGTCTTCTTTTCCTCACCCAGATGAATGCAGCCAACTAGTATTAAGTTCTGAATTTTTGTTTGTTCTTTATTTGTTTTATTTAGGCTAATTGGACTTGGAAAATGTGACACATACTCTCAGGTCATTTTGTAATGTTAAGCAATTCAAAAGGCATTTGTTGTTAGTGAAAACCGCCCTAGTTACAAATGTAGTTATAATTAGCTCATCACTTGATACAATGTATTAGGATCCATGCAGTGTTTCAGAGAGCCACAGGTATGAGCAGAGGAATGTGCTTTTATTTTTATGGTTCTTACTCATATACATGGAGGATAGGCAGGCACTGGATAAATACTTCTGTAAAGAATGAATATATATTGTACAATAAGCAGTCTACAGTAAATAGCGTGTTGAGATTAAAATAAGGAGACATGATCAAGAGATGATAAAGTTATTACACTATGTTTGGAGGGATAAACTAAGATTGAAATGAAAAAAATATACCCAGAAATGCCATTATCAGAGGAAGAACATCCTAGGGGTACTTGATCCCAGAATTCCATTAGTGAAACCACTTCATTACTTTTATTCTTTTTAAATTTCCACAGATACGCATCCCATGGTTACTCTTCCTATCCAGTTACACTAAGTTTGGAGATATTCCATTAAACTGAATAAAATTACTTCTTTTGTTTATTTAGACTGAAGAACCAGGATCCAGATGAATAATAATGGGACAGAAAATTTTCATCAACACTTTTTTTGTATCATTTAACAACAGAAATTAGTGAGCATGTACTCTATACCAAGAGTTTTACTTGGTGCTAGAGATATTAGAAATATACAAGATAGAGGTTGCTATCTATAGGGATTGAGAATCAGTCCTCAAACAGTAACTGATACCTGTCTGAGTGGAACAAGGGACTGGATACTGAGGAAATGATTTCAGCTCCTAGGAAAGGGTTTTTGTCTTCATAAATAAAAATAAATTAGCCTGGAAAATTGGAAAAGAAAGACATACTAGGTGAAAGATGTTTACCGTTTTGGAAACAGTGGCTCTCTCTCCTGTTTGTTGGTTAATTGAGTCTAATCCTACAGAATAAACACAGGAATGTATTCCCCTATGACTAGCCACCAGTTTAGAAGCTGCTGCTCACATTTCTCAGAATGTCTCAGGAGATAAAAGTTAACCAGAGACCTCTTCCTCAGGGGGCACATCACATATCCCACAGAGAATTCTCAGTGCAACCCACAGGAAACTTTGAAGAATCTTGTTTCATTGGTAGAGACTGAATAGGACTGAAATAACTTAAGCAAGCATGGTCTCTCTCTTCTTCAATAAAAGCACACTTGTATATGGTTTATTTGACTCTCAACTATACTTTTTTTTTTCAGATGTCATTCAATAGAATGCAGAAAATCAAATCTGAAAGGGGAAATAGGAAAACATGATTTATTTGTATCTTTTTAAAATAATCCTTTCAGTCAGTAATAGCTAAGATTAATACCTTATGAAAGTATCAACTGATAGAATGCCCCCAAAATTCTATGAAGATGTGAGACTTTCTCTGAGAATGTTGCAAAAACAGCTCCCATACTGGACTTATGAACTCATACAGTTCTTATTAGTTGCCATAATTGCGTAAAAACTCTTTAAAGTCAACGTTTTAGTTCACGACTTCTGATGCTCACAGTTTTATTGTATAGCGTTTTCCCCTGGAATCATATTAGATCTAAAAAACTGAGAATATGTATTGCTATCCTTTGTGGCCATCTGCACTTAATCGTATTCAAACACATAAAACTGTCTTCACATGACATGTATGCTACTTGTATACAGAAAGCAAAAATTATTTTGCCTTCATTTGGAAACCAATTCATGTTTTAAAAATCAGTTTGAAAATATTTCTTTCCTAACAATGGCTCTTCAGAAACTTCATAACTGTTACAAAGAGCTTAAGACATTATTTTGATTATAAGAGTTAACTAGTTATGAAGAAAGAAATATTATGTGGACATAAATAATAAATAAGTACACAGAAATAATATGTGTGGCTTAAAATAAAAACACATGAGTTTTCTGTAGTTAAACATCATTTTCCAATTGTCTGTTGTATAAACAGTATCTTTGGAATCATTGGTCATTAACTGTATGTTCAAGCTCTTCACAAGTGGATGTTGATTATTAAAATGGCATGCATTACATAGTGAGCATTGCTTTTGTGACTATTTAAATATGTTTAAACTGGGGTGAAATGCCTTCTTTTGTGGATGCTCTTTCTTGACCTTGCACCTCTGATGGAATCTAATAAATTTTAATAAAACATAGGGTGATAAAATTTATGGGCTCAGCTACTGCACATTTCTACACTTGGTAGGGCTTATTAACCTGTAAGTGTATATTCTGACCATTTGTTATGGGAGATATCAAACGAGTCAATACTGCATCAATAATTCAAAGGATAATTCAACTGCATAATTGTATTTTATCGCATTAATGCTTTCAGCTCCTTTGGTCTAAAGCATATCTATTACAATAAAACCATGTAAAATGGCTCTTCATTACACCGAGCTTAGTAATTATTATCAACTATTTTGAAATCATAAAAATACAGAGTAAAAAGCAATGAATAATGAATTTCTAGAGAACATGGTAGATTAAAGTGAAAAGAAAATGATGAGGGCTTTTATCATTTTTATGTAACTTAGATACCCTTGTGTTTAAAAGTTCTGAACTCTATTTTGCCAGGCTGTATTTAGTTTGGAGTTTCTTCTGCTACAGTGATGACCTCACCAGTCAGTCCAGAGTCATTTGAATAGCAAACATATGTAGTTAAAAATACAGGTGGAAGGTTTGTCATTTTCAAAACAAATTTACATCTATTGACTCTTTGACTCTTTTTAGTAAGCAGATGATCCTGATAGGTTGGGTTTTTTTTTTTTTTTGAGATGTGGAGTGCCAATCAAACAGTTATGCTATGTTTCTTCTCCCAGATTATAAACCAGCCAACAGGGAAGCTGAAGTGTGTGCTTTTTCCACTTTATATATTTAAGTCTCCTCTTTGTACCTTGTCCAAGTTGCATTCTGGTTTCAAGCTGACTCTATTTATAGAGCACATTTTGACCTTTGACTTTTTACAACTGTTTGTTTAGGTGTGGTATAAATTCATTGGGATACTTCTATCTTATAAGGGAAAAATCAATTATTTCTGTTTTTTTCTGAACTAGTTAGTTCTTTATTGATTTTATCAATGTATCATTACCTAGTTACTCTTTATTATTTTGGTTAAATAATAAATAAATAGATAAATAAGTAAATAACCCTGTCTTTGGCAGAATGTCTTACCTCGGTTCTCCTTCTTAGGCTAGGGTGCATACTTCATGAGGGAGACTTTGAGTCTAATATTTATGGAGTTTGATATTGATTTCTACTCCATTAGCTTTGGCCTTTATGTCCGAAGTCTTCATCTTAATTGCTCTTGTTTCTTTTATGTACAGAAATTGTTCTGAATATCAAAGTACCAATTTAACATGAGGTTCCTACAAAAGACATAGCATTTAGGTTCAACTACCAAGTTGTGTACCTCAGTTGATTTGTGAATCTAAATTATTTTGGAAAAACAATATTGAAAACATTAACACTTGAGACAGGAATATCATAATGAGTAGATAAGAGATTAATAAGAAATTCATATCAATTGTGACGTTCAGTTTTCTCTTTGGTTTGGAAATGCACTTTTGTTCTCTTTGAGTGCACTTTTGAGATACCCATTAGGTTACAGGTCACCATTATATGACAGATCCTATGTTTGAGACAGTATGAATTAGAAAGATTATCCCTGATCTTGAGAACTTACAACCTAGAAATTCATGATTGAATGAATATGGCACTAATCAAACATTTCATGTATAAAATGTAGTTGTTCTCTGCTTCCTTTTATTAAAATTTCCAGAATGTGTCTGGTTTCTTTTTTATTTTATATATATTTTATTATTTTTATTTTTTATTTATTTTTTATTCATTTTACATACCAATCAAAGATCCCCCTCTTTCCTCCTCCCACTCTTCCCAGCCTCTCCCTCCTAGCTCACACCCCATGAGCAAGGGCATCAAGATCATGGTGGGGAAATTTACAGAGACAACCAAACCAAACTAGTGGGAACTCATGAAATTTAGATCAATAGCTGTGGAGCCTGCATGGGACTGGACTAGGCTTTCTGCATTACGAGACAGTTGTGTAGCTTTGTCTGCCTAAGGGGCCCCTGGCAGTAGGATCAGAATCCACTCCTGGTGCACGAGCAGGCTTTTTGGAGCCCACTACCTGTGATGGGACACCTTGCACAGCCTTAAGACAGGGGGAGGGGCTTGGACCTCACTCTACTAAATGTACCTCCCCATGGGATGTCTTACCTTCTCTGCTCATTTTCATTGCTTAATGAACTTTAGATTCAAAGACAACTTATACCTGCCACTGCTAGGCCTGGATATTTTATTGTTCACTTCCCAGAACTCTTTTCTGTTAACCATATACATCTATATAAGTAGTATGGACACATGATATATGTATACAGGGAGAAAATGTTTATATAACTATATGCTTATACCTAATATAAATTTTGAGGACTCTGAATAGAATACATATGGCTTTTTAGTTATAGATTATACACAAGGCTGTTAAAATATGTGAATCATACAAGGAAGTATAAACAAATAACAAAGATTAGAGTTGGTCATTTTAATATAGACCCAGCATATTCTGAGAGATATTCATTGTAGAACTGAGGAATAAATCTAAAGGAACATAGTTACAGTATATCGAAGATATTTTAAATATTTTCACAGTGTTTATCAGCAGATTTTAAAATTGTTCTCCCACTTGTTTTATAAACTGAATGTCTAATTATGTTTTGAATTTCTAATGACTTGTCTCAAGTTTGCATTCTGCTTGAGGAAGCCCATGTCCAATGACTGACTGATGAGGGAAATTCAAAGGTAAAACCTATATGCTTAATTCACAATAACTTTAAAATTGTCTCTGGCTTGAGAGCTCTTTATACACTATGCTGAGCCCTCTGTTTTACTCATCCTCTGTCCAAACATGTTTCTAGAACACTCCCTCAAGATTTACTGCCTAAGGCACTTGCCAACCTACCTCCTGTGCACATTTTTGTGCTTAATAATCTATTTCTTCTATGATTGGTCCATGGAGTAGTCCTGGGAATCAGATTTGAAATGAGATTTGGAGTTAGACATCTCTAGCTGTGTGGTGATAGATGGAATACTGACAGCTCCAGACATTGTTGCCACTTTCTGATGTTAGTTTTAGTGGTTTACAGGGCGGTAAAGTAGTCACTGGAACACTAACTCAGGCATTAGGGATGTTTATGGAAGGGCACATTATAAGTGCCATCCAATTATATTTCTGGGTCCTATTGATGGATTGTAAATGAAAATTAAAGACAAGAGACTTTAAATCACCAATTAAAGGGAAACTGTAAAAGACACAGTGTTTCCTTGACATCATATACAGAGATTCTCAACTTCTGTACTTGTAGGGCAGAAAAAATGAAGATCAGGCCCAGAAATTCATTATATGAGTCATGAAGTTACAAAAAAAAAAGGCATTAAAGTTTCAAATGCTAGCAATTCTGCTATGCCAAGGTCAGGACCTCAAACAGGAAAAATGAGATCATGAAGCTTGAGAAAGATACTTAACACATTAGTAAGCATTAGACCTCCACCTTCCACTAAGACTCTTGAGATTAAAGAAGGATGCCCTCTATCAGTCAAAGGCTGATGCTGTGCTCAAAGACTGCTTTAACATGAGGGAGGCAGAGTTACCTCACAAGACAAGAGGAGCCTTCATAGGATCTTTACTCTTGCATATAAAACCAGTAGCCAATATAAAATTATAATGCATTGTGATTACTGGGGCTCTCTCTATATAGAAAGTGGAAATATCAAGTCAAAGTGTGCTAGTAGTAACAAAGAGACTAAATGGGTTTTAAAGATACCACAATCCATAAAAGGATGAAACGTTAATCTAGAAATGGGCTAACATATTTATTGATTTTTATTAACATAGGAATGGCCTCTTTTGCAATACAGTTTAACACTCAGAAAGACTTCCGGGAAATATTCATGAGCCTAGAAAGATATGGATATTCTGAGCTTTGAAGAAAAAGAAACAAAAACAAAGTAAGATTGTCATGGATGCTATATAATATGAAAAAAAAGAATGATCAAATGGCTAAGAACCATAAAT
Organism: Peromyscus aztecus; assembly: GCA_902168405.1. Taxonomy (NCBI): domain Eukaryota; kingdom Metazoa; phylum Chordata; class Mammalia; order Rodentia; family Cricetidae; genus Peromyscus; species Peromyscus aztecus. Next base: position 4,639 of record CABHPQ010153078.1, on the reverse strand, counting down.
ATGATAGAGAGAAAATGATACATGTTTGCAGAAGATGGCATAAGTGTGCAAAAATGAGCCATCCTTTCACCAAGCCACTAGGCAGTGAACAAGCTTTTAGGTAAGTCGAACCAACCTTCCCAAGAATCTTATGAGAGGGGTGAGATTCCTCTATAATCTAAAGCTAATGGTTGGAAATATCACAGACTGAGGCTTTAATAGTGACATGAATAAAATAATCTCCAAATAATAGAGGCCCAGAGATGACACTTGAGAGTGTTAGTTACTCCCAGGTTATACAAAAGTGGCCTGATGTTGCACTCACTTCCCAGGAACAGGGACCTGGAATAGGAAATGAAAGATTTTACAAGAAAAGCTGATGTTGGTGAGATTGATCACTTTATTTAGAGACAAGTATACAATGTAAGTATCTGCATATAAACTACAACTCATGTAGTCATGAGTTGTTAGAAGGTATCATGGATTATACAGGAGGGAGGATCAAGAGATTTAAAAAAATATCCTCACCAACAGTGGGAACAACTATTCCCAGGTGCAATGAAGTTACCATACTGGGAAAAGGGATACTTTCTTTTTATATACTAAATTTTTATTGCAACAGTGTTTAAGTGAAGAACAAATAAAAAACCTATGCAGATATATACAGTTGTTTAATTTGAAGATGGTAGAATAAAATAGTGTGCCCATAATATGAAATGTATACTACGAGATATCAAGCAATCAATAAACTGTATCTCAGAACACAGGAGGCTGAGGCAGTGGGACTGAAAGGTCAAATTCTGGGATACATAAAGAACCATATATATACATATATATATATATATATGTATATATGTGTGTGTGTGTGTGTATGTGCGCTTTTCAATTATTAAAATAAAAAAATAAGAGGCACAGAATTACATATAAATAGTTCACTATGTTCTGCAAACAAAGAGAAAATACTGTGTGCAACCGTTTCATTCATTCTTTTTCACTGTTTTTTGTTTATGTGTTTATTGTTTTTTTCCTTTTATTGAAAACAGATTTTTTTTCCTCACATAATATATTTTGATTATGGTTTCCCCTCCCTCTACTCCTACCAGCTCCCCCAATTCCTATCCCATCGGGAACCTATCCACTTCTACCTTACATCATAAAACAAAGAGGCTTCTAAGGGATAAATATAATTATAGTATAATAATAAAACTAAAAGCAACATACCAGAACTGGAAAAAAAACAGAAGGGAAAAAGCCTAAGAAAAAGGAGCACAGGAATCAGAGACCCACAGATGAACACACTCAGGAATTTGATAAAGCACTAAACTCGATCATCTCCCAGTTTCCACAGATCAGTGGAAGCCTCTATTGAGAGAACACACCAGTTTAACTAATGCTATTGTCATATCCATCTTTCTCTCTACCTCACAAGTTTTATTCTGAAGAGTATTTCTAGATCCTTAGTTGCTGTGGCTAAGGGTGAAATTCCTAGAAAAATGGACCTAAAGCTATTTCTCTTCGGTTTTTGGAATTATAATTCAATGGTATTGATTTATTTAGTAGTATGGTAGAAAATGGCCCCAAATCTATTTCCTGTTTCTCAGAAATAGCCAGTTATCTTAACAGGCAAAAGGATAGCCTCATTGGCAAAGAGAGTACAATGTCATCACCAAGGCCATTGCAATAAGTAAATGGGAATTTCAAAGGTAGTAGGCTATAGGTCAATCTAAGCAGAAATTTGACATTATTTGCTTTGAGTACAGAGGAAGGGTCCTATATCAGGAATGGAAGTAGCCTCTTGAAGGTAATATGGAAAACAAAAGACCCTTGTGAAATCTGCAGAAAAAAAAATAGATCCCTGATAAACCTTGTTTCAGATGATCTGAGGAGTCCAAAGACAATACCATTGTTTTACCTCCTCCCATTAAGTGTGTAGTAATGTATTATTGAATCAATAGAAAACTGGTACAACACTGGACAATTTAGTCATTGCTCTGAAGTTCTTTCAGTGTGTCTATAATAGTTAATTACAACCAAATTAATCGTGTTGGGGTGAAATTAGAAACAATGTACACTAGACATAACTGCACTTTTCTTCTGTGTATATGATATTGAAAAGACAAAAGTTAAATGAAAAAATAAGCTGCTTCTCATTTTATTGCTTAATTACTATTATTTATGGACTTATTTTTCACAAACTGTCAGCATAGAGATTTATATTTTATAAATAGTTTGTGAACTTTCTGATATCTTTGCATCTGACTACTTTGGAATATGATGCCAGAGCTGCTGTAAGAGTTGGCTTTTTTTTTCCCAATGGACAAATCCTGCCCAACAGATAGACATACTTTTAGTTCAAAATCAAGGTCAACTTTTATCTCAGCAATGTTGCATACTACACCTATCTAACCACTGATTTCTTTTTTTAATTCAAAAACAACTGTAGCTGATTTGTTTTGAACACCTAATCTACTCTTTGAAAACTATACTGCAGTTAGAGTGCTGGCTCAGGGGTTAAGAGTTTCTGCTCTTGCAGAGGACCTGAGGTTGATTCTCAGTATCCGTCATGCTGGGCAGTTTACAACTACCTGTAATTTCAGCTTCATCCAGCTCCAGAGCACATCTGGCATCAGTGGATATATTCATGTACACACACACACACACACACACACACACACACACACAGTTGTGGAGAGAAAGAAATATACATAAATAGAAATAAAACAGAAATCTTAATAAAAAGATTCAACTAACCATTTATATCACCTAAACTCAATCCTGAATCACAAACAGGAATGTTAGTTTTTAGGGTTACTTTAAAAATAAAGGAATACACTGCCTTGTGCAGAATTTGAGACCCAGATTATAGTTGGGTGCTAAGAATTCCTGCATTCCTGAACATCCCAGTCCAAGAAAAGTGCACAGTTTCACTAAAGGAAAGTAAAATCTGTCTGTTGGTCTTAGAAGTGAGAAATGAGAGATGAGTCAACACTTGACAAATAGGTAACGGCACTGAGAACACCTGCATGGTAGTGCTCACATACCATGAACTTGAAGAGAGAACAGATCAGTTTAGGGAAAGACGACTGCAGTTTTGTTTGTGATTTTATAAATGTTTACTTTCCTTCCATATAAAACAACCACTTTTACTGTGGTTAAAACATTGAATCAAATTCAGTTTCTGTTTTAACAAACACACATACATAGACACACACACATACACATGTACACTCCAACAAACACATGCACACCCACCTACCCCCCCCACACACAAAACTGTGGGTGACTATGTCTAGAAGCCCATCTTTTCCATGTACACTGAATATCTTTTCCATTGAGTAAAGATATCATTTAATAAAATATTATTGTGGATGAGAATTGCTTTCATTCCCAAGTATGAATGTTTAGTTTCTTTTCCTTCATTGTTAATATTCATTAAGTTTTATTTTGGCTTTTGTTTTATATATATATATATATAATTTCCTTAAAATTATGTATCTTTGGCAATATTAACTGTAAAATTTTATAAATAATATCAATTATATCTTTTCTAATTTCAATATATAAATATAAAATTAAGCCTGCTAATTTCTCTTAATATTACATAATCATAATTCAAGTATATGTTATATGAAATTTTATACATATATGTTTCTTATTTTGAATCCTCTGTAACTAGAATTTTATCTGGAAGTGTTTCTTTAATCCAAGTGTTTAATTTACATGCAATCTACATATGACATTGAGTAATAATTAATTTCAATACAATCAATAATTAGAAGGAACATTTTAGATTAAGTCAGTAGTACCTAGATTAGATAATAGTTGAAGTATCATTCTTTTATATATTTATTTATTTAGTTAGTTAGTTAGTTGTTAGTTTTTACATCCCAACTGCAGTTTCCCCTTCCTCCTCTCCACCCAGAGCCTCCCTCCCACCTCCCTTCACTCACCTAGCCATTCACTCTTCCTCTCTTTCACTTTAGAAAAGGGCAGAGCTTCATGGATATCAGACATGGGACATCAAATTGCACCTATTCTCCTATCAAGGCTGGCCAAGGCAACCTGATAGGAGGAAAGGGTCCCCAATGCAGGCAACACAGTCAGAGATAACCCCTTCTCCCACAGTTAGGAGTCCCACAAGAAGACCAAGCTATCCAATTGTAACATATATACAGAAGGCCTAGATCCGTACCATGCGGACTCCATGGTAGTTGGTTCAGTCTCAATAAGCTACTATGAGCCCAGATTAGTTGATTCTATGTGTTTTCTTGTGCTGTCCTTGACCCCTACTGTTCCTAGAATCCTTCTGCCCACTCTTTTGCAGGATTTCCCAAGCTCTGCCACATTGGACTGTGGGTCTCTGCTTCTGTTTCCAATAGTTTCTGAATGAAACCTCTCAGATAACAATTAGGGTAGGCACCAATCTATGAGCATAGCAGAATATCATTAGTAATCATTTCACTGACTTTTTTCCCCCAGTCAAGTTTGATTCTATCTTAGGTCTCTAGATCGCTGCTAGGCCATGGCCCTCTAGGCAGTATCAGGGGTAAGTTACTAATAAGTAGCAATGATTCATTTCTATTAAAATTTTTAAATGTAAGTTAGAGACATTGTGTAAAGTTGGAAGGAAGAATAAAGAATTTCGGAAGTGAAAAGAAAT
>CABHPQ010153076.1:0-41218 GCA_902168405.1 Peromyscus aztecus | reverse complement strand
ATGTTCATATCAATAGGAAGTGTGGTATGTAGTTTTTGATGACTGAATATTCCATTTTTTGGTGGGGTATTGAGATAGGGTTTCTCCATGTTACAGCCCTGACTGTCCAAGAACTTTCTCTATAGACCAGTTTGGTCTTAAACAAAGAGATTTGCCTGCCTGTGCCACCCAAGTGTGGGATTAAAGGCATGTGCCACTACCACCTGGGCTGACTGAGTATTCTTTAAGTGTGTTGTGTCATTATTTCACAAATTAAATAGAAAGGAGTTAGTTACTTTTGGGAAGCATATTGGTAAACAAAATCAATAATATACAAACCACGGTTCTGGTCGACCAATGGGATATAGCCAGGTAACCAGAACCTGGTAACAAATACCAGCATTTTCACTATAGTAGTAACTACGCTCTTTGCTCTATTCACCACTGTTTATGGCAAGATGATCTTCAAACATTATGAATCACTTAGACTGCATACATTTTAACATGCTCCACAGTGAAACTTAAAAAAAAAATGTGTTCTCCACTGGGAAAATAAGGACTCTAATTGGAGAAGCTATGAGTATCAATTTGGAGCCAAATTAGCTACAACTTCTCCTTCACTGACTCCACTTGGGTCCAATCAGATCTTGACTTTATAAAGTCATACTTCTTGCTGTAGTGTTTTATTAATTTCCTGTTACAGACAAACTTATATTTCCATAAAATGAAGGCAGCTGCTTTTTGTAAATGTACATCAGGACTCAAAAAACCTGAACACTGGTCTTTTCAGTGCCAAAGGGGCATGAACCTCATATTGCATTTAACTAGCATTCATGTTGTTTTGTGTAAAAATCCAATAAGCCTTTCTCTTTAAAGAGAAGTTATTTACAGTGGCTTTTTCCTCACAGGGACACACTTTCTGGTTCTGTATCAATAATTCTGTGCAGGAAACATGGTGATTATAGCTTGGACAAAGAGTGGCAAAAAAGTGAAATTAAATCAGATTGGGAGTCCAAGTTTTCTCATTTAGTCTAGGGTATGAAAATTAACTTTATTCTGAAAAGGACCAAACACAAAATGAATTTTCTTCCATAGTGCAATGGTTGCAAGGCAAATGAAGGAATGCCATATATGAAAAAGTTATACACACAATAGAGATATATTTGAAAGTATAGTAATCACTATTGTTGAACACATGCAGGCCATAAAGGAAAAAAGAGAAAAAAACATATACACAGAAGCTCACTGCTTTAAACTCTGATATCCATATATGAAGATAGATAGGTTGATACTGATATGAATAAACAGAGACATAAATGTACACATAAACATATTGTTTTAGAGTGTAGACATGATTTTTCTCATCCGCTTAAGTCTAAAGAGCCTTTTAATATACTGAAAATGTGTTATACAGTTGGAATCTTGAATTCTATAACTCTCAGAGGTGAGGTAGCTGTCCAACAATTCTTCATTTAGTCTACCATAGATTTAAGAGTAAGGGCACTTAAAATGGGTAGAGAAGATGTGTTTCATATTGAATAGCACCAAATAAATGAGAACTCATAATTAAGAGGCAAAGAAAGAGCACTCCTTCTGACCCCAGTACCCTTTCAAAAGGAAGGGACATGGCCATGTTCGAAAGTCCTCTCTCATGTCCCTTCTGTCATCATGATCACCTAGGCTGTGCAGTCTCAGAGTGGGAACTACCGTCACCATCTTCAGATGCATACCCAATTTTTTTCCTCTGATTTTTGGCATCTTCTAGTTGCTCAAATCAATGTTCTGACCTCTGAATCTTTACCTAATTCCATGATCACTTGATACTAACTTTTTATCAGAAATAATATGATGATGAACAGTAGACCTGGACAAAATAGTCTAATGACTATCATCAGTAGACTGTTAATGAATGAGCTACTGTCCAAGCAACAGTGTGAGACATTGTTAAATCCCATGACTAATATTGGTCACACAGACACAGATTCGATTTTCTGTCAGTTTCATAGATATATACAACATATGGTGTTACCATACTCACCCCTCACACTACCTTCTCTCATCTCCCATTCCCACTGATCCCCTTCTACTTTACAACCAATTCACCTCTTACTTGTGTATGTTTCTTTTAGTGTAGATATTGTGCATGTAGCTGTCACTGATGATTCTTAAAGTAGATATCAGGATAACATGGTTCCAAATAATGCCACTCATAGGATAACTGAATATTTTCTAAAGCTTAAATTGAGCTTCATTACCTCATGTCTTACAATAGAGTAGATCTTCACAGCTACATATCATGATGGGTACCAGGTGGAAATTTTCCTATATTGATCTTTTAAATTACATAGTATATATTTTTGGTTAGTAATTCATTTCGAAATTATTACAAGCTATACAGTCAGAAATTTATTACTAGCATCAAGATTTCATTCTCAAAAGTTCCCTTATCCAGATAACATGTTACACCAGTCATTGATAATATAAGGATGAACAATTCTTCCCAAGGTATTATTTATATTTATTCTTTTATATAGCACATGGACATTTGTGATGGCTCTGAAAAGTATTGATTTCAATTTGAGAATCATCATATTGGATTCTTCCTAGACCCTGTGGATTCCAAAAGAATTTAAGGCTTGTTCTACTTCTTAATTTTGTTTTTATAGACTTTTAAGAGTTGCACATATTTATGAGGTGAAAAGTTACATCTGGATTCAGTTCATGTATGCAATGGGTAATGATCAGCTCCCGGTGGTTAGCATACATATCATTGTAAAATAATTGATGCCTTTGTCCTAAGTGGGTTTCTCGGTCAGCCATTGCAATAGGATCTGGAATTCCCACTTCTAAGTCAATCTCTTCAATCAGGTAGTAATTCTGACATTTGGTTTAATGACCAGAATCCCAGGTAATTTTTCATTTGTCCTTTTCATGTTGATCTTGGCTGTATCTTTTATTTTCCCACATGTTAAGAGATTTATTGGCTGGGTGGCGGTGGTGCACGCCTTTAATCCCAGCACCTGAGAGGCAGAGGCAGGCGGATCTCTGTGAGTTCGAGGCCAGGCTGGGCTACAGAGTGAGTTCCAGGAAAGGCACAAAGCTACACAGAGAAACTCTGTCTCGAAAACAAACAAACAAACAAAAAAAGTGAGAGAGAGATTTATTATCATTTATTGTTAAAATTCTATTTAACTTAGGATACATCATAAAATATTAGTATTTATATAGGGCAGCAGTTCTCAACCTCTGGCTTATGAACCCATTGGGGTTGCATAACAGATATTTAGAATATCATATATTTACATTATGAATCATAACAGTAGCAAAATTACAGTTATGAAATAGCAAAATAATTTTAGAGTTGGGGTCATCACAACATGAAAAACTATATTAAAGGGTCACAGCATTAGGAACTTTGAGAACCACTTATATAGGGGAAAATATTCACTCCAGCCCCTTGTCAATTTTGGCAAGGTGATATTTCCTGTTAGAATTTTGCTGCTGAGCTTTTGGTATTTTAACTCCTCCTCCCCCAGCAAACTTTAAATGTCAGAAGTTCTTCTAAGAGGAGCAGAGTTTCCCTCAGTCCTGCCCCATGTGTGACAATAAGTTGATGGGCACACTTTTGTTTAGGTGTGATGGAGTTAATGATAGTAGCTGTGAGTTCATGAGTGCAAAGACCAAGTCATGTCCCGAGGACAGCAGTCTGATTTTACCATCACCTAGATTAAAGAGAAGACTAAAAAACAAAGGCCAAGAGCAGCATTGAACTATAGTCATAAGCACAAATATTTAGAAGGCAGTTTTACAACATGCCCATTTAGCATAATGACAGTATTAGATTAACCATTAAGGTCTATGGCTTCCATTCTGGCTACATATCTTAAGGAAATCATGTTACACTTGGCAGTGTTTTGAGTTACCTAGCCTTATGCCAAATGTTTTCATGTGCAGACGTGTATACTACTTGCATCAAAGGTATGTCTTCGGTGTAAGTGTCCTCATGTAAAATGAGGCACAGAAAAAATAAATATTTAAGGAAGTAGAATAAAAATAACATGTTAATTAAACCCAGTTAGTTGGGTTCTACAGTCCATGATCATATACTGAACTGATTAATTTTGACACTCAAGTATCAAAGTATCCTCATCAGATCTGAATCCCAGTTCTTTCCCCTGTATCCACATCCCAGAAGAACAATCCCAAGGCTTCCACATTCTCCCTCCTGACACTCATTTCCTATCCCACCCTACATAACGTGTGGGAAGATTGGCATGTCATGTGCATCCTCCCCTAAGCCTGTCTGGTGGTTCAGTGCACTACGAAGAAGGCCCTCACTGGCAGATGGGGATGAGATTTCTGTTAGGTCTGCCTAGGAGATTGAAGAAACCACTGGTGACTAAAAAAAAACATTATCCAAGGTCTTTCACTAGTGGACTTTGGGATGTCCACAAGCCGGGTGCAATGTCTTCTGTTTCTATGTCTGGTCATCATCTCCTATGTGGTATTTATTTCTTATTCTAAGGCCCAAGGTTTTCAGTGCTGAGATGATGGTGGTTATGTTGCTGTCATTCATCTTGTCCTCTCAAAAGATCAGTGCTGGCTACCAGTGTTGTATAAGTTGTCTTCATTTTGGAACTCCATAAATAAGAATTTTAAATTATCTAAGAGATAAGAAGCCTCAAGTACATCAAGTTCAATTCTGATCCCCCTTTTGTTTTTTCTGAGATGAAGAAAAATGGCAATCTCAATAAGGAATATATATAAAATTTTACCTTTCTGTTTCTAACTTTAACTACTGAGGTCAGTCTTGGGAATTTTCTCTTCACTTTCTCTTTCTGGCCACAAGAGAAACAAAAATACCAAGTCAATTATTCTCTAGGAACATCAAATCCTTCAAAAAACACAAGCTATTTCCCAGGGTGCTCAATGAGGGGGGTATGGCATTTCCCCTATGAGAGTTAGATGGTTTCTTTCTTCAGCTAAGGCTTCACTTTCAGTTGTTGTAATTTTCATACTTACAGTATTTGAGTAGTATTTATTTGTAATCGTCATGGGATGGCTCTATGTATTGGTGCTTGTTATATTCTCAATCAGACCTCAGAAAACACTGTGCATCCCATGGTTAAACACTGAAATAGAACTTTTAAAATTTCTATTCTCGTGGGGAATTTAGACCTCTCTTTCACTCAGTCTTATGACAGAGTCAGAAACAACCTGCCATATAGACCTTACTTGGTTTGCAGTTGCTTTGTACACAGTTTGCATTGGCTCTTCCCATACTGTTTCATCTCAACTATGTACATGATGTCTTCTCTGCTTTGGGTATCAGCTTCAAGGTACTAAGATATCAAGCTCTCTAAAGCCTTTTGGGTAAATTAAATCTATCAAAGTTAAAGGAAGTATATAAATTCATATCATTTTATTCCTGGATATAAATACTTAATAAAAATCAGCTTTTCTCTTGAACTCCTCATGATATTCTGTGTAAGCATGAGTGTGTATTTTTCACGTTCATATAAATACAGGATTAAAAAAAGAAAGAAACTCAGATGAATCCTTTGAATAGCAATGACAAACAATAGCCTGTTCTGTGGTGGCAGTTTTATTTGAATATTATATGAAGAAATTATGTGGATCCAAAAGAACATTATAAACATTAGAGAACATAAATAATCACAATTGCATGACAGTGGCCATTATGTAGTGCTTCCTGATGTAAAGCGTTGAGAATCCAGGGAAGCAAGATTTTCCATTATGAATGGACAAAAGAGCATGGGTGGTTGACTGTGAATTAAGTCACAATGTGCCAAGTCATTCCAGTACTTAACATTATCCCCAGAAGGTAAGATGTGTGAAAAATCAATGGGCCAGTGGGTTTTACACTCACCGTGTAGCTGGTTCTTTATGCCTCATTGATGACTCTCCAGTGGCCACCTCACTCAAGGCAGTTGGAAATATCAAAACAGTCATTATTGTTGTAATGAGCTTTCATGTTTAATAGCTTCAAACATGAAGGATAGCTGGCTTTTCAGAGAGCCATCTATCCAGCATTATGGTTCACCACCCTTGAGGTAGCCCAGATATCCCATGTTCTGTCATTACTGCAGCCCCAGTTTATATTGGGGAAAAGTCATGCAGGTGCCTTTAATCAGAACAGTCAGGTTAACAAACAGCTGCTGAACAAGTGGCTATTTCTCTGCTGTTTCCATAGTCCTTCAACAAGGGCATCTGGAAGATGTCCTTACAATCATTGGCTTAGCAGTCACAGGCTAATAAAATTATGCATTATTTAATAATCAGAGTACTTCCTGAAACTTGCCTTAATAGGTAGTTTTATTGTTGTGTGAACATCATACAATGCCTGCACATTTTAAAACCTAGAAGTAATAACCTTTACACATGTAGCTAATATGCTTTGTTTAAAGGAAAAAGCCCATTGTCCATGGGACCGTGAGGATTAAAGTAGCCAGAGAGTAAACCAACCACAAAAGAAAAATGAAACAACCAAAGACATGGTGTACACAAGATGTACAAGACTGCTACTATGCACCACAGCTGCTGGTTTTACTGTAGCTTTTTTTTTTTAATGGATAGACAGTGTACAGTCTAAAACAGCAATAGAACAATAAATACATAAAATAATAGTATACTCAAGTATTACTTCAGGTTTTTTAACTATATTTAATGGTGTATGCTGTGTATGACTGGTAGTACAGGCTTGTTTTCACCAACATAATCATGACACACAAATGCTAATACCTGATATGGAAATTCTAGAATGAATGTGATATTTCTATCTTATAGAAAAATCTTCCAGGCAGACATAGGATTTCTCATGTGAACCAGGCTACAATAGTAAATATTAATGGTAACAATATTAGCTAGACAAATAAACGCATTGAGTCTCAGTGGGCTCACACACTTCCAGCTAATTGTTCATGCAAGTCTATGTCAGCACTATACGGAAGCAGCACAATCAGTGAATATGTGCATCACCATTTGTGCTTAGAAAAGTTTATTTCCAGAGGTTTAATCAGAGTTTTGTGAAATTGTTATGATTTTAATGCAGTGGCTTACTGTTCTTTAGATTTAATAAATTATCAGAGAGGCTCATGGTGTCAAGTTCACTGTCGCCTATGTATCAGTGGCTGAGTTAGTGCTGGGACATTTTTCTGTTCAAGAAAGACTTATTTGTTCTCATCGTTTCCATCGCTGAGAAAAAATTGTTTCTTTTGGTTTTGTTAAATTATGTATTACTTATTTTGAGGTGAGATCATATAGCCCAGACTAGCCTTGAACTCACTACGGGGCAGATTCTCTTACTGGTGCTACTCCACCCACTTTATACAATGCTGGACATTGAATGCAGGACTCCACACATTAGGCAATCACTCCACCAAATGAGATACATACCCAATACTTCTAGTTTTTTAAAATCTTTTTTTTCTAAGACAGGATTTCTCTGTGTAGCTTTGCACCTTTCCTGGAATTCACTCTGTAACCCAGATTGGCCTCAAACTCACAGAGATCCACTTGCCTCTGCCTCCCAAGTGCTGGGATTAAAGACATGCGCCATCATTGCCCGGCTAAAATCTTATTTAATAGTAGATATAAAACTATAGATACACAAATTTAATTTGTGCATTGAGCTGAGAAAATACTCATGTTCATGTCCTTGGTACTATTAACCATGATGAGGGCTAGCCATCCGTTAACAAAGTTTCACTGTGGTTTTTTTGTTTATGGAAAGAGATTTTGTGTGAGTTCTCTCCTTCTCACATAGAGTAACATGCACTGACTGCATCATATTATTAGCTATAGGCATTGTGCTACACAGCAGATCTTTGGAACATTTTGAGCAGACACCTAATATTTTATTCCATGTTGAAGGTTTTCATGTGTTCTTCATTTCAGAAAAGTTCCATTGGGTCATCTGCTCTCCCACATCCTACACTAAAGGATTCAGTCTTCCTGGGGGGCTGCCAATTAATTCCCTTAACTAAATCACTAAACTAACTGAGGGTATTCCACATTCTTAGTTACCCCTTTAACTCCTTGGAAAACGTGAAGTAATAAAGCATGCTTGTATTTTGTTTCCCTGCTCATTTTCCAAACAGTGATACTTTTCCTCACAGTCCTCAAACAAAAATATAGAAATCAAAAAAGGAAAAAATAAATAAATAAAGGGAAGGCTGTTGGACAGAGAAATTTGTGAATATTTGTTTCTCTTGCTGAGCCATAGTCTTTCCTCAGAGGGAAACTGGGAGCCCTTGGGAACCCCACTCTTCTCTACACATCCAAAAAAGAGCTCATGACACTCTTTTCCTCTCAAGCATGGAACATACTATTTTGTTCCTTCTTTACATTAAGTCACTTTTTCCATTCTTAAATTTATTGAGGCAATTTGCCTCAAAATTTTAGTGTAAATTTAATTCACCAAATACTTTACAAGGATACATTAATAGCAGGGGGTTGTGTCTCAGTCATTGTAGCAGGGAAGGGTCAGTGACTTTCAACAAAACAGCAGTTCCTAAATGTACTAATGGTCATAATAATGACTGATATGAGGGACACAGAGTCAATGCACACCTTTGCAGCAGGTAGATTGCCTTCTTCATGGGGCTCTATAGACAAGCTCACAGAAAATTTGACCCTTAACAGAAGCCTCTTATGAAACATTTAGCAGGTATACACTCACAGATAAAGAGACAGCTGGGATCTCAAGGTTTTAGAAAAGGAATGGTTAAAACATGATATAGCACTACAGTGGAATCCAGTTATCTCTCTCATGAATGGACTCACTCGAGCATGGAGAACCAACAAAGGATGTGAAGGCATCATAGTAACAAAAGATTGGTTTTTGTGACTCTCCACACTTTCTGTTCTCTGTTCAGAAATATCTTATCCATCACTATCATGCCCTGTAATTGTGATAATTAATTCCACCGCCTTTTCAGCATTTTAAAATTTGGGCATTTTTATAGCTATCAGGAGGCAGTCACTACATATTGGAAAAAAAAACATGGCATACCAGACTTTGTTCAGAGTTGGAAGGAAGTTGACTATATGGGGAAATAATGCCCAAGGACTCCTGCTTGAAGATGATAACTGAAAATTGCTGTGTTGAAACAATAATTTCCTTCAGTGGCTTCTCTACTAATGACTGCACAGTGGGGTCAGGAAACTTATGCTGAACTCTTTTAGTAGGCGCATAGCTCCTCTCTTCCTTTATTTCCTTCCAGCAAAGAACTTGCTGTTATTTTCAAGCAGAATAATAGGAAGGGCAGGCAGCAAACTAAGCAGACCATAACAAGCTCTTCAATTTCTCAGGTATCTGTTGAAGAGTAACGTCCCAATCCCTGTCTTTTTGTTGTTGTTTTTTTTTTCCCCTAGGAAGCTTCATTTTTAATGTAGATATATAGCATCTATGTATTTGTTATCTTCTACTTTCTAGAACGAAAGGTCTTGCTCCAGTGTCCAAACCAAGGAATGTATGGAGCATTTAGAGGGGAGTGTCATTCAACCACAGTGGGTATAAGAAAAGAGATAAGGGCTTAGAACTTTCAGGAAAGCAAGCAATGTCTCATCTACTAAGTGCATGTTGATTATGGGATATATATAACCAATTTTCCAGAGGTCACTAACACATACTTTTAAGGTGCCCTGTTCCAGGGGGTACGACACTGGACACTGTGACATTCCAGAAATGTATTTCTTCATTTTGCTGGGCACCATGAGAGATGAGAATGGCATTTGAATCAAGAGATTGAGTTGTTGTGTCTCTGTGAGTGGGGTGTTGCTTATTCTGATGTTTAGATGTTTGGAGTTCCTACAGTTTACATCTGTGTGGATCCAAACCCTGTGGAAGAAGAAGCAACCACTTGCTCCCTCTGTTCATTGACTTCAGCTGATCTGCTGCTCAGACTTGCAGACTCAAGATATCAGCATATCACCAACTTTCCCAGGTGGCCAACTTCAAGACAGAAGATCACGAAAGTATCCTCTGTCACGGTCATAGGAGGTGCCACTTTGTCACCAAGAATTATATTAGTCAGATATGTGGGCAGAAGAATGGATGAATGAATGATGGGGGGGGGTAATGAGCGTGGGTGGCTCTTCTTGATCCTAGTTCCCAGCTAAATATTAATAACTATATCTGATTTGGTAACTAAAGTGACTGTAATGTTGATCCCGTTTAGATCAGAAGATATAGAATGCATGATCTAGCACATAATCCCCAACAGAGGGCTTTGACTAAGATTAGAAAGTCAATAAATATTGCACTGAATTAATCTGATAAACTGCCTTGAACCAATAAACTTCTATTGGTTTCTTTTCTTCACTGAAAAACACTTGTTTTTTAAATAATTCATAAAAAAGTTAAGTAATGGGTAGGTAAAATATAATGAAGGAGATCTGAATTTTCCTGTTAATTCCTAATATTCTCACAAAATGAACATTATTATATTGATATTTGCTATGATAAATAAATATATCTGATACAACTTTGCATGGGTTACTTCTAAAATATTCATATGTTTAATATTTGAATGTTTTACCAGTCATAAACCTCTAATTTTCATTATTGGAATGTATACATTAGTAAAAGAAGTCTATTACTCATAATTTTTAGAAAGGTTAAATAAGGTAGAATATGGGAGAAACCACAAATTTTATTATTTAGGAAATATTCAATAAAAACTGAAAGGTTTTGAATTTCTCTTTTATTTTGTTGTTGCATGTTTTAAGTAGGAAATGTATATTCTCAAAGCTTATCAAAGTCTTTTGCCAAACAAGAAAACCTTGCTTCCCCTTTTAGAAAACAATTGTTTTATAATACCTTCAATCTTCTTTTATATCCACATCTGGATATAAAAGATATGAAAAGAAACTCGAGGTAAACTCAAGGCTTTAAAAGTATCAAAATATTTCCTTAAAGTAGAGTTGAAGCATCACCTGTGTGTGACTGGTAGGAAAGAGTCAATATTAAAACGAGATGTGTGATTTATTGGTTTTCTTTCTCAAAGCACCATGGCCAAACAACATATTTTTCTATTTGCATTTTTGAAGTGGGATGGATCTTTTCCTTTCTATTTGTTGAAATATAAACAACAAAGGCAAAAGCAGATGAACAGGGTCAATATTTCATCTATTAAAATTGCATGTCCTTTATTGGGTTTGCTTATGACACTTGTGAAGTTTTGAGGTTTGACTATGTGGCATCTTATGGCTTCTTTTTCTTCCTTTTGTTATGCACATGAGTTATATCTTTCAAGACATAGCTCAAATTCCATCTCTGTGATTCATAAGGCCCAAAGACTAATGAAGGGAAGGAGAATCCTCACAGTTTACTATCCAGGCAGTCAATTTTTTCTCTAGGCTTTTGCTGTGGTTTGGGGAAAGATATATCTTAAACTATGACTACTTCTTTCCTCGGTCCCTGTGGTTCTTCTGGCAGTAGTAGCTGTCCATCCATTGGCTGGGCACAATCAGGAACTCTGACAGCGCCTGTTGCTAGGCCCTCAGGCAGACTCCAGGTTGACTCATAAGGACTGATGTTATGTACATACCTTGGCAACTGATTTGAGCCAATTTCCTTGACCCTGTAGTCCTGTTCTACTGCACTCCTCTTTAATACTGAGTTGTTAATACTCTTGCTTTTGTTGGTGGTGATAGGAGTAGTCATATTGTGTTATAATTGGACTTGTTGCTGTTGCTGGTCTTTGTGGTAGTGGTGA
Organism: Peromyscus aztecus; assembly: GCA_902168405.1. Lineage (NCBI taxonomy): Eukaryota > Metazoa > Chordata > Mammalia > Rodentia > Cricetidae > Peromyscus > Peromyscus aztecus. Next base: position 29,498 of record CABHPQ010153076.1, on the reverse strand, counting down.
TATTGTTCTTATTATTTGTGGTATTGCTGATTTTGGTGGTACCATTGCTGCTGTTGAAGCTGTTGGTTGTACCGCTCCTAGTGGTGGTTGTGGAGGTGTTGGCAGTGTTGCAAATGTTGTTGTTGAATTTAATGGTGCTGTTGATAGTACTTTTAATTTTGCTGTTGATATTTTCTCACCAAGGACTATCTAACATTTCAGTGTGAGAGGACTTAGCTTCAACTGGGGCAAAAGTAGACACCAAAGTGAAAGAAAGCCTACAGGAATCTCCACAGTGAGTCCCTTCCATGACTTGCAGCTGTCTCCTGATATGGCCTACAGCTTTGTTTTTCTTCCTCTACACCTCTTTACCTACAGTTTTGCCATTTGCAGGAATCAGAACCACAATGCTAATACAAGTTCCCATTTGTAATTCTGACCAAAGTGGATCCGTAGGGAGAGAAAAATCACACATTGCAAAATAAAATAGATTTGTCATCAGATTTGGGATTGAGTTCAATCTCTACCACTTATACAACTACCCCATGGGATGTTTCTGAACCAAATTTCTAATTTGTGGGTTTGGTTTTCTGCAAAATGAATATGCTCATTTTAACACCAAGAGTATTTCTTTGTAGTTTCTCTATCCCAGAAATCTTTACATCATAGAAATTGGACTCCCCTTCTCCTCCTAAAATGACTTGCAAGGTTTAGAAAATAAGAATGCATATTTACATTTGAAAAATAGATAATAAATGGTTTTGATATAAATATGTCTCTTGAAATGTATATATCATGTGTGATGTCTTCTGTAAAACTTATTATATTAGACACAATACATGGAACATAACTATAGCAATACATAGTGAAATAAAAGTGTATATATTTGATGGTCTCTAACTTCTCTAGTGAATTCATACATCTAATAATTCCCATAAGTAGAATGCATATAAAATGCATCTAAGAAATGACCTTAAAACTACAATAATGATTGGGTTGCATCTGGATGAGTTATAGGTCAAGGGAGTCTCATGGACCTATTCTCTCTAAACATCACAAGCTTTGCCAAGATTATTGGTTGATCTCTACAACCTGATGATAAAAATATGTTCCGGAGAACACCACAGAGAGATCAAGAGGTGCCTAGTTAGAAGTTTCACCCTCACTGGCTAGTGTTCATGGTGTTTGAAAGTACTCTGCATTCTACTAGAGGAGAAAATAAAATCACCCAGCTATAAACCCTGTGACCTGAAAAATATATTGGTGCAACAGTGGTGCAAATATTATGGGAATAACCAAACACTTTTGGTTGGATTTAAGGCCCACATCATGAGCCAGAACTGATACCTGAATTTTCTAAAGTGGCAAAAAGCCTGCGTTTAGATAGGTCATGGGCTTAGGGGAAAACATAATACTATTATTTTACTAGAGGAATATAATAATAAAATGACTTCTGATGACATATTGCTTTATCTGTAGACACATGCTTTATTAAAACCACGTTAGAGAAGCTTTTTCTTGCCGTAGACAGGGATTAACCCATAACTAACCAGATACAGAAAGTGAAAGAATTTGGAGCACTCTGTCCTAAATGGAATGCCTACATTAACCACCCCCGAATCAAAGTTCAGGTTCAATGTGGAAGAGAAGGCAGAAAGAGTGTAAGAACCAGAGTTGTGGATGAATCCAAGGAACTAGTGTCTTCCTGACACAATAGGACTGATGCACATATAAATTTACAAACACTATATACCATGTAAAAGATCTGCACAGGCTCAATCAGACAAAAATCCCAACACTAAGAATGGACATTAGATACAATGTTTCACCCTTAAGCAAGAATGTATTTGCAACTCATACCTCCTGGCAAAGGGAAAATTAACTTTTTCCAATGGAGTTTTGTGGTGATATTCAGAGTTTCACAGAGTATAACAACCAAATTCCAGGGCAGGCCCTATGAGCAGGCAACATAAAACAATCTGTTTTAGGAGGGAATGGGACTTTTTGTTTTGTTTGGATAGTTTTATCTTATTGGATTTTTTTGCTTGCTTTGATTTTTGTTTTCTAGATTTTGGAGTTTTTTGTTTGTTCTGTTTGGTGGGGGAAAGGGGATAAGAACATTATGTTGAGGTTGGAGGGGTAAGGAGGTGGGTAATATCGGAGGGTGTTGGTGGAAGGGAAATCATGCTCAAAATGTATTGTATTAGAAAAATAAATTTAAAAATATCTAAAATAATAATGGGTGGTATGCATGATGGGTAATAGCTATGGTCAGCTTGACTAGATTTAGAAGAATCTTAGGGAATGACATGTCTCTCTGGGTAAGTCTACAAGGGAATAACTGGAGGAAATGATCCAACCTGAAATAATGGTGGCACTATTCCAACAACTGGGAACACAGATGAAATTAAAACTAAGCAACAACAACAAAAAAAATTTAGCCGGATTCCAATGTTCGACAATTTTCAGCTTCCTTGTTTCTATGACACAGAGCATTCTGTTCTATCCTGTCCTTCCTACCATGATGAACTGTACCCTCTGAAATGCTTCCCAATATATATCCCTTCTCCTTAGAGTGTTTGTATCAGATATTTTTGTCATCAAATGAAAAGTCACTGAAATGCTGGGAAGAGTCCTAAGTAAGCCTTCACTTTAGGAGGCTGTTCATCCTTCCAAGAAATATTATATTTTCATTAAAATGTAATTATAAACCCACAAAATTTGGTTTTCAATATTCATAAAATTAAACAAAGGTTTAAAAATAGAATGGCAATATTCAGTAACCTGTATTCTTATTTATGAAAATATAAACTAAATGTGGTCACACTAATTGCAGGGTAGAAGAGAGTACTTGTCTTTAAAAATTCAGAAGGGTTAAGAAATTGTGAAAAGATCATTTCAAGGGATAATAATGTCTTGACAGTATATTTCTGAACTGTACATTAGTCACCATGTAATATGAAAAGACCAAGACTATCTTGTAGCTGAAGTTTTCCTGGTCCTGCCCGGCTCTGCTTGGACCCAAGTAAACACACATAAGCTTATATTAATTAAAATTGCTCAGCCATTAGCTCAGGCTAACTATTGACTAGCTCTTACACTTAAATTAACCCATATTTCTTATTTATGTTTAGCCACATGGCTTAGTAACTTTTCTCAGTTCTGCCTTCACATCTTGTTTCCTCTGTGTCTGGCTGACAACTCCTGACTCTGCCTTCCTCTTCCCATAATTCTCCTCTCTGCTTGTCCTGCCTATACTTCCTGCCTGACTACTGGCCAATCAGCATTTTATTTATTAACCAACCAGAGCAACACATTCACAGCTTACCCAGCAATATCCACAGCACTATCTGATTTTATATTTTTATGCACATCTGTTTTAAGAACTTCAAAATTAAAGATAAAGAAGACAGACGTTTACAACTTTGAATCAAATAAAGGAATTCCACATAAACATTGTATTTGTAAACTTGAATAGAATTAAAATTTTAAATTTCAGAATAGAAATTTGGCAGAAATAGGGCTCACAAATCACTAATGGAAAGATGTTTTCAAAAGAAAATAAGTAGACAATAGTTTCAAATTTATGGACATGTATTAAGCAGTTCTTCATAGTAAATATTTAAAAGTTAAATATTCATTGGCCTTCATTATATATTATATATTTAAAATATATAATTAATTATTGAAAAAACTAAAAACTTTTTTTCTTTATTTGTCCTAAGGAAGTAATTACAGAAAGACTCAAACTCATGCCAGCCAGATTTTTTTTTTGATACATCATCTGCTCCATTTTCATTCACACATTGCAATTTCTACTTCTATCCTTATGTTTTAATTTCCAAAGTGCTAAATGAACATAAATGGCTTTTCATATCTAAAAATGCCACTTGAATTTCTTTAGACACATTACCTTGCACAGCAGTTATAAGCAAAAGGAACATCTGGCTCTTGGGTTTCAGATCAGGTGTATGTGGGCTGTAACTGTCCTCTTAGCAGCAAAAATATTCATCTGAAAAAGAAAAACAAATGCTTATGGTCCAAGAATGTCTTTAGTTGACAAGGGGAGCCCTTAGACCCTGGTTTTACCCCATGGTCTTCTGTCTTTCTAGTGTTTCTTCTGTGTCATGATAATTAAGAGTACCTACTATAGTCAGCACTCGTAACTGCAGGTTCACTGAATGACTCTAGGCAAATGCATTGGGCATGATTGACAATATTCACTTTCCAACCTGTTTCAAGAAACAAAGGCTATCAACCCAAAAAAACATTTTATGCCTCAATAATAAGAAGGATTCGGGATGAAAACTTGGTCTTATATGTTAGATATGCCTGTTATTTAATAGGGAACAATATGGAAGTGTCTTGTTTTTGCTTTCTATTGATCAAGCAATAGAAACCGTGGTGCTAATGGCATCTGGATCAGTCCATTCCTGATATCCTCATCGCTGTGGTGGAATGCAGAAACTTAATAATTCAATGTCCTTGGTTTGTGCTCTTATGGACCTTTCAAGAGTTTTTTTTCTGCACATGGTTCCATGTGTTAATTCCCATGCTATTAAAAGCCTCAAAATTATTTCTATTTCCTGCAGTGAGCTCAAACCATTAAAGCAAGCCTCAATGTGAGACCTCAGTTAATTTATCTCTTTGGTGAGACTAATGAAATGATTAAATGCGGGGACCCAGAACAAATTGTACCTTGAGTTTCCTATTAATTTTGTTTAAAACACAAGTAGGGAAGTGAAGACCTGTAGATAAATTATCCCTCAGCATCTAATTCAAATACTGTCAAATTAGAAGTGAAACATGTCATGAAAATATCCAATTAAATATTGTATTTTGTTTAATGTCTCTTGTAGTCCAAGCATTACACCGGAAGGTACTGATGTAGGAATGAACCACACATATTTGTTACATACTGGGACCTCACCTTTTATCACGGGAGTTAGAGACAGGCAGGCAATTTCACTAAATGTCATAGGACTGAAGTCATAACAGGCACAGGACCAATGAAAGCAACTGTGAGTGGCATTAATCCCACTAGGGGAATGAAGTTTCATGGAACACTCAGTTTTGGAGATGTCCGATTAGAGTTGTGAGTGACCGACCAAGTTTGTGAATAAAGAATTGTTCATGGCAAAGTAGTCAAAATTTTTTTTCATATTCCTCCAAATGTGCAGTTTTTATCTCCTTATATCAAGCCAAAATGCCATCTGATACATAGATTCATATCTCTCCCTTCAGGTCATGAACACCTTACAGTTCTGGTGAGTCTAGAAGACATACCTTGGGAGTGGTTCAGGGACATTTTTTCTTCTTAGTAAAGAAGAACTATGAATGAATGGTGAGCCCCTTCCTCCTGTTCCCACATTCTGTTGCTCAAGAGCCAGATGCTTAGTCCACCATGGAAAACAAAATTTACCAAAAGGGGAAGATATGAAGATCTTAAAGTCATCAGCCAACAATATTGACGTGATTTGTTGAACTATGAACTGACACAGAAACATGTAAAGTTCCAGCATGTGAGATAAAATTATACATTATTACTAAAGCCATTTCAAGTAAGACAAATTATGCTTCATGAACTCTAATGAAGCTACTTAATAATGCAGCCATTAGAAGGGTACAGGGAATTAGATGTGTGTGAAGTCCTGGAAACCTCTATGCAGTAGGTTGTAGGTAAGGGAGATTTTCATAGGAGAGGGCAAGAGACTCGCTGGAAATTGAACACAAGACAAAGTGACGATTGAGCAAATCGGACACATGAAAGACTCCTGCATCTGAACATACCACATGAAACTTTCCAAGATGCATGAAAGGCAATTGCCTAACCTGGAGGCCTCTCTTGAATAGTGTTCCTCAGTACTTGGGAATTTGGTAACCTCTGTTTGGAATGGCTTGGAGATCTAACTGGAAAAATCCTTGGAATCAGAAAGGCAGGGAATGGAATTGCGAAGCTATATATTTCAGGTAGAGTTTGGGGAGTTATTCACAGAGAATATCAAATTGTGCATGGGTACCAACTAAAAATGCCAGATAATAGTTACATGGGGATACATGAAATATGCCTACTGTTGAATTGACATCATAAAATGTGCAAATTATGTCAGAAATATATTTATATTCATTAACATTAAAATGTATGTGTTTATGTATGTGTGTGAGCTTGTGTGTGTGTGTGTGTGTGTGTGTGTGTGTGTGTGTGTGTATACCAGAAGTTGATCAGATATCTTCTTCAATTGCTCAATACTTTATCTTTTGAGAGAGGGTCTTTCACTGAACCCAATGTTCACAAATTGGTTGATGTGGCAGTTTGAATAAGAAATGTCCTCCACAGGTTCAATTATTTAAAAACTTTTTCCCCAGTTTGTGGCACTTTTGAGGAAGGTTGTGGAACCTTTAGAAGGTGGAGCCTTGCTGAGGAAAGTATATCACTCCAGACAGTGTTTGAGAATTCAGAACCTCACCCTACTTCCAGTTTGTTCACTCTGATTCATGTTAATAGTTGAAGATGTGATATCTGAGCTTCCTGTTCCCTAAAAACATTATGTTGAATATATTGGACAAAGTAAAATGTCAAATTACTATTAATTCTTTTCAATTTTTAAAATATATGACTCAGAAATTCTGGAGTTATCTATTGATCAAAAGACCACAGAAAATGTTGTGTGATGGGAACCCACTTCAATAATCTATGAAAGATGTGGTAGGCAAACAATAGAGGACATGAAAAGGAAAAAGGAAAAGTGAAATGGATGTTTGAGTCAGGTAACTCAATTAAGTAAATGAAAAGTATTAAGAAGAAACAGAATCCGAGAGCAATAGTCAATGGGTGCCTACTTTCTATTGAATGCCAATTGCTGTGTAAGCCCCACAATCAGTGACTTACAAAATATAAACTCTGTTTTCCTTACTGCAGTGTGAGAAGTCTGAGTTCTGCTTTCTATGTGGTGGTTGAGGGACCCTGTATCATTAATCTTGTGGTTTCATTAGCTCCAGGGCTTCTGGAATTTCTATATTTTATTCCAAATTAGTAAAGAGATGACAGAGGATTGTGCAAGTTGTTGCTACTGCTGGTAACTTAATGAAGCAGTCATGAATGCACAGCACGTCACTTGCATGTACATGTCACTAATAGAAAAGTATTTCTATACAACACTGTAAGGGAAGTTGGTGTTGATGAGTCTATGAACTAAGCAACAAATAAATATGAAGACAGTGAACAGTGAACTTTTCTCTTCATACACTAAATGGGAGATAAGCAAAGTCACTTTTGTGGACAGAAAGATAATACCTTCAGATATGGCAGAAGATCAATGTCTGTTGGGCTTACATAAGTGGGCTTGTCCATGATGCTTTTGCTGGTGTATAATTAAATCTCAGAAGAGAGGTCCTATTGTGTATTGAGTTGTAGACACCAGGATCCCATAAATACTGAGAGATAAAAGTGTGTATGGAATGATTGTTCTAAAAGCAGTCCACGATTGAATGCTGTGCTGAATAAACTCTTAGACTTAGAGTCCCCTTTGCTTCATGCCTCCATGCCATTTAGAGGTGTTCTTATGTCTAAGCAATAATGTCACCATCACAATTTTGCGTGTCCACTACTTTGATTATTTTCCTAACAGATTATCATGTTTTCAAGTAGGGGAATTGGACTTTGCCTTCATTCCAAATTGGTGGTCAATGCATGATCACAGATTTCTCACTGTTGCTATTGTATCTAAGAACTTGTTGCTCCTTGTGAGAATGACACAGTTAGATTGCTGCTAGTATGTAAATCCTTCCAGGACCAAATGCCTCATGCTTTCCTGTAATATCCCATCAGGGATGTCCAACCCTCAGCATGCAGGCCAGGTATGTTCCAAGACAGCTATGGATGCGCTCAGTATTAGATATCACAATGTCAAAATTTGCACACTTTGTCTAGACTAACCAACAACGGAACTTGTACTCTATGATTTTGTTTTCCTTCCTCACCCCTTTTTGTTTACAAATGATCTTCTAGATGTGTTTTCTGTTTTCTCCACTGTATGCTCCCTTGCTTGAAGTAGACATGACTCCAAGGTTCCTGGCAGACCTGAAAAGAAGGGGAGGGGAGTGGGTGACACTTTTGTTTCAGATACTTCTTCCTTTCCTAGTACTTTCTACCTTCTATGTGTGTTATTCTTCTCTGTCTCCTTCACCCCCATCTTTGTCTTCTGTTTCTATTTTATCCATATCTGTGTCAGAGTCTCTCATTGGTTCATCATATGTTAAGGCACTTAGCTTTTCAGAATAATTGAGATAAAAATTTTCCAGCTGATTTTCCTTTAGAATTAAGCTGTGCATATCTAATAAAGTTAGAACATCCCCATCTCAATAGTTTATTTCTAACAGTACAAAAATTATATACACATGTACACTCATACACACATGTCTACACATATATATGAAATATATATATATATACATATATATAAAATATATATATACAAGCAAAATGGACAATATATTATGAAAATTAAGAGCCAGGACATTGATGCATTGCTCTGTCTTTCTTACATTAAAATAAAAATAGCTTTTCACCAACATACCTGCTTGGTGTACCTATTTAGCATAAAAACCCAGAGGGAATTTGGATGGCTGCATTTGCAATGCTGAGCACAGGTAGGTTTTTGTTTATTTTCTCTTTTCTTCTCATTTTTCCCCTAGTCTATTGACAACAGAATTTCAGGACAAGCTACTTTTTAGTCATTACTTTTCCTTAACAGCCATGATAGCCTTTAGAAAAAAAGTTCTGTGAATATAACATATCAGCTTTTACACTGGGTCTGTGACAATTCAGACAGGAGGGACAGGAAAGGGGACTTGAATGGGGCTTGGAAGAGATTTTGATGAATTTTTCACTTTGTAAAATTAGAACCAATTCAGAGGAGTTGAGCAAGATGTGACCGAGTCCAAGGGGACAGGATATTCAATACAAATGCCCAAACCACATTTAGGTTAGTAAAAATGCTGGCACTCCTTTTTTTCTCCATGCATACTTCCCAAGGGATGAGACAGAAAGCTCCCATGCTAGTGGTGTACTTGTCATTCTGTGACACTAGAGTACAACTCACAACATGGGGTTTTGTGGCTAAATGTGTTGAAGTTGATGTTGCTGAGCAGAATCTCTTTAAAGAAAGCCCAAATAATTTTTCTCATATTTAGAAATTCAATTTCCACTAGTTCTAGGAACAAGAATTTACTCCATTTGGGTGTCAACAATCCTGTATTCTGTGTGAGTTACCTTGTCACAGTGCTCAACTTGCTAAGTACAAAGACTTGGAACTATTTCCATTGGCCACCTGGCCTGGTAAGAGAAGAATGGCAGAAAATCCTACCAAATGCTGCTGAAATTCCTTCTTTTCTATTCCATCTATCAGTGCTCAGTTTCCTATTACCTCATAGTTAGCTGCCAATGTATTCTTATTGCCTCTTGATCCTTGAATGATTAAGATCTGGAGTTGCCCATTATGGCCCTCTGTGATTCACCTCAACCCAGTAATTCTCCATTGTCCCTTCAGCTGAAAAATAACTGCTTCAATAAGACCAGGCTCATTAACCCCCTATCCATTACACACTGCTTTCTTCTTTACATTTGCTCATATAACTGAGTACAGTGACCGGTCTCTAATTTATCTTCCTTTTCTTAATTATTTCAGAGTCTGTGCCCCCACGCCACAGCTCTAACAATGTCCATTCTGTTAAAAACACTAATGAATTTTGTGGCTTCATATATGTCTTCCAGTTTCTAACACTGTTTATAAAATGACACATCACAAGAGACAAATTATTTTAAATATGCAAATATTATGGTTAGTGGCAATACGTGTCTAATTGATGTCTATCCAATATCTTCAATATTAAAAATTAATTCATGCACAGGTACTCCCACCTATAGTTATATAGATATTTATATACTTTAAAATTTAAGTGAATGCATTTCTTTTCATATTGTATGATGATATTGTGAAACAAGGGGATCACATCCACAGGGAACAGTGTGGAGACACACTGGTGGAGACACAGAACTCAGCACCACGGACAGGATCAACATGCAGTTCATCTAATGTATGTGATTACCCTCCCCCAGTAATCTGAGTCATTTGTTATACGCTACCAGAGTCCTTGCATACTTGAAATATCGTTAATGAATGCCCTTGACTTCTCTTCCAGGATAAGCCCACAATTACGAAGTAGAACAGAGAAGAGAAATCTGCTGGGAATAGCTCTTAGAAGTGCACTCAGTGTGTTTGGAGAAGCTGATGGCAACTTAGCATTGAAATCTCCTGTTTCTTTAAGTCCCTGATTTCTATGCTTGATCAGGCACTTGTAGGAAGATATTGCTAATTTTGTAATCATTTCACAAGAGCAAGCAGATAGCTCTTAGTGGCTTCTCATAATCTTTTATGTACCTCTGTATCATTTTCTATTCATACTAAGGAAAGCAAACAGAAAAAAGAATAATCTGCATCTATGATTTATGGCACACATGTTATGGAAATCTCAACCTTTACTGCAACATGCTAGCATGGAGTCTAGATATATTAAGAACTTGCTCAATGTTCCAGAGCTCCCTAAATGCAGGTCTGTCTGGTGCAAGACTGTGCTCTTACACTTTATCATGCCACTTCCTAGAAATATCCAGAGTACACCACACTCTGCACTCATCCTTTCTCTGATCCAAATTCCTTTTCTCTTGTGGCTGCCACCAAGTCATCTCTTTTAGGAAAGTCTAAAGTCATGAGCAAGTCAAATTGCTCTACTGACTTCCAGTTAATCATTCCTTTATTTTTCTTTCAGAATTACATATGCATATAATATTCTGTAATTTTGTCTCATTTCTCATCATACCAGATCTCTTCTTCCCAAGTCTCCCTCTTACTTCTGTATCTTTGAATGCTTGTATGACTTACTATACTAAGTAGGGTCACCTGCATGAGCATGGGTAGGTAATTAATTTCTTGAGTCGGGGCAATGTACTGGTGTATATTTCACTAAGAAACTTGACTCTCCTTCCCTGTGCAGCCTTTACCTGTTTATGCCTCCTCTGGGAGTGGTAGGTTTTATAGAGAGTGTGTACAAGTACTAATAATGGCTGTGTTTCAAAGCAGAAGACTCACCAAACCATTGAGGAGCTGACACATCAAATCATCAAAGAAAAAAAAAGTTCCAGGTTCTCTGCAGAGTGCAGAAAATAGAAGCACCCAGAAGCTGACATGAGGAAGACTGGTAACATTGAGTCTTTGTAGAATTAAACAAGAACTCTTCTAAACACAAGACACTTTATTGCCTAATCAGAATAAGTTCAAATGAACAATGAGATTTTCTTTTCCTCACTGCTTTAATTTATCCGAATTATTCTCACATATGACTGAAAATATAGGTGAAGGGACATAAAGGTGCCTCTTACTTGCAATTTCTGTTTTATCTCATCAGGATCAAACAGTATAGTACATGAGAAAATTATTTATAGAAATTCAAACTGGCAAAGACATATCCTGAAGTCACAGTGTCAGTGTCAACATTTAAGATAGAGTATTGTTTGAGATACAAGGCTGATTTCTATAGAGTGCTTCAATGCAATTATGATATATTTAGGAAAATGGTCTTCCACTCATTTGGCACATGTTCTGCATATTCAGGACCTGCTCTGTTCTAGGCACAAGAATACAGTACTTGTGATAAGCAAGTAAATGAATGCTGTCAGAGTAGATGGCATATCTGTGTTTTACTAAGTATCCTTTTATATGTTTGTACCTTTCACAAGAATATATATTCCTCAGGGGCATGGGCATTTCATTTTCACATTTTATATTTTCGTCATGTCACTTACTCAGGGATATATAGGAGAGTGCACTAATCGTGTTATTTCCAATGACTAATATAAATGAGAATTAGCATATAGAACAATACAATTATACTGACAGAGCTCAAATGTGTGTTGGGAATTCCCTAAATGGCAGTGAGATTGTACCATTGTTACTACAATTGTTGCACAGTCACATGAGCTTTTAAGTGTCCTGAAAGCAGTCTCCAAATACCAAGTACAGAGAGATTTGACTCAGACTTTAATCAAAGGTATTCATTCATGAGTGTCATCAACTCATATTGTGAGACAGTTCCAACACAGCCTTTTAAATTGTTTTATTAGTTAATCAATTAATTATTTTTTTCCAGCTCAATTACAGTTTTTCCTCCCTTCTCTCATCCCAGGCTCTTCCCTTCAGAAAAGTGCAGGCCTTCCGTGTATATCAACCAGTCATGGGATATCAAATTGCAGCAGGACAGTTAAAGCTGGAAAAGGCAACCCAGCAGGAGGAAAGGGTCCCAAGTCAGGCAACAGAGTCAGAGACAGCTCCCACTCTCTCTGTCAGGAGTCATACAAGAAGATCAAGCCATGCAACTGCAATGCATGGGGGGGCAGAGGGCCCAGATCAGGCCCATGAAAGTTCTCTGGTTGGTTGTTTAGTCTCTGTGAGATTCCATGATCCCAGGTTCTTTGACTTTGTGTGTTTTCCTGTGGTGTCCTTGGTACCTCTGTCTATCAAAATCCTCCTTCCCCTCTTTTATAGGATTTCCCAAGAGGTCTGCCTAGTCTTTGGGTGCCAGCATAGCTTTTAAGGGAGGCCTTCCTATGGATCAACCTATATTGGATGTATTTGAAAAATGAAAGCAACACCACGGGCCATGCCTGCCAGTAAATCATACAGGCTACACTCAGATCTTCTCCTCTCTCTCTGTTCCCTCAAACCATATCCTCCAGTCTTGTCCCTAGTGTGTAACAGCACACTACTTGCAGTCTTTCCCCCACCTCTCCACACATCTCCTGTGGATCCTGCAGATCATCCCTGCTAACCTCCCACCCCCACTTGCTAGTTTGTACCAGACTCCAACTCCAGCAGGAATCCCCAGCTAACCCAACAGCATCTCTTCACAGGGCAACAAGTAGGCTGCAATACCTCTCCTACTGCTCCTAAGATCCAACACTCCCTCCCCAGTCTGATCCCCAGCTATGTAGCTGAAAATCTGCTGTGGTATCCCTTTCTTCTGGGACCCCATCTACAGTGTAACACAAAGATCTTCTCTTCTAACATTCCTTCCCTGAACTTATCCCAGTTACACAGACTCTAACATCAGCAGGCATTCCCTATGAATACACAGCTGAACAGGCCAGGGAACACACGGCCATTACACTCTCAAAAACAAAGTACCCTCCCAACAAAGACAAATTCAGAAATCAGCATTTAGACCTTAATCATCCCAAACCTGGATGCTGAGATGCCAGTTTAAAAACACATGCATCAACAGCCAGGGCAAGATGTCTCCACTAGAGCCCAGATATCCTACCACATTAGGCCTTGTATATACTAACATAGCTGAAGGATAAAAAAATGACCTCAAAACTAACTACATGAAGATGAGAGAGGTATTTAAGAAGGAAATGAACAAGCCCAGTAAAGAAACCCATGAAAACACACATAATAAATTGGAGGAAATTCATAAATCCTTTAAAGAAAGTCAAGAAAACAAACAGTTGGAGGAAATTTATAAAACGGTTCAATACCTGAAGATAGAACTAGAAGCAATATCAAAATCACAAACCAAGAGAATTCTGGAAATGAAAAAAATTAGGAATTGGAGCAGGAACTACAGAAGCAAGCTTTAACAACTGATTACACCAGAAGGAAAAGAGAATCTCAGGCATTGAAGATACAATAGAATAATTGAATTCATTGGTCAAATATAATGTTTAATCTAAAAAAAAACTACTGACATAAAACATCTAGGAATTCTGGAACACCATGAAAAGACCAATCTTAAGAATAATAGGTATAGGGCAAGAAGAAAAAATCCAGATCAAAGGGCCAGAAAAGATTTTCAATGAAATTATAGAAGAAAATTTTCCTACCAAAAGATGGTTTAACATAGTAAAAATGGCCATCCTGCCAAATTCAATCTGCAAATTCAATGCAGTTCCCATGAAAATCTCAACACAATTATTTACAGACCATTAAAGAACAATTTGCAACTTCACATAGACAAAGAAGAAAACAAAGCAAAATAAACAAACAAAAAACAGGAAAGCTAAAATAATCATGAATAAAAGAATTGCCGGATGTCCCATAATTCCTGATTTTAAGGTGAATTTCAGAGCTACAGTAATAAAAAACCATGTAGTGTTGGCATAAAAGCAGATATGTTGACAAATGGAATCTAATTGAAGTCCCAGACATAAATCCACACACATATAAACACTGATTTTTTTTTATAAATTAGCCAGAATTACACACTGGAAAAAAAGAGAGCATTTTCAACAAATGGTACTGGTCAAACTGGATGTCAGCATGTAGAAGAATGCAAATAAATCCATATTTATCACCCTGCCGAAAACTCAAGTCCAAGTGTATAAAATACCTCAAAATAAAACCAGATACACTTTACCTGTTAGAAGAAAAAGTGGGTCACAGCCTTCACTGCATTAGCCTAAGTGTTTCTGAACTGAACAAAGCAGGCACTAAGATTAATCATTAAAAAATGGGACCTCATGAAACTGAAAACCTTCTATAAGTCAAAGGACACCATCATTTTGACAAAGCAGCAGCTTACAGAATATATTTTTAATAATTCTACTTATGATAGACGATTAGTATCCCAAATATACAAAGAACACAAGAAACTAGATACCAAAATACCAAATAATCCAATTTAAAAATGGGGAACAGATCTGAAAAGAGAATTCTCAATAAAGTAATCTCAAATGGCTGAGAAACACTTAAAGATTTGTTCAACATCTTTAACCACCAATGAAATGCAAATCAAATCTAATTTGGGATTACATCTTATATCCATCAGAGTGTCTAGGTTAGAGACAAGTGGCAGCATGAAGATGTGGAGTAAGGAGAACACTCCTTCACTGTTGATTGGAGTGCCAACTTGTATAGTTACTATGGACATCAATATGGCAGTTCCTCAGTAAGTTGTGAATCAGTTTACCTCAAGACCCAGCTATAGAACTCTTGGTCATATACCCAAAGAATGCCCTAACCTACTAGAAGGACACTTGCTTAACTGTGTTCATTGCAGATTTTTTCATAACACCCAGAAACTGGAAACAAACCAGATGTTCCTCAACAGAAGAAAAGATAAAGAAAATATGGCACATTTACACAATGGAATATTACTCAGCTGTTAAAATAGGACATCATGAAATTTCTAGGCAAATAGATGCTACCAAAACAAACAAACAAACAAAAGATCCCAAGTGAGCTGATACATATACAGAAAAATTAATATGGTAGGTATTCACTTATAAGTGGATATTAGCTATTTAATAAATGATAACCAAACTCTAACGTAGACTCAAAGATTTTAGGTAAAGGGGGGCATGTCTAGTGGAGATGCAGGGATCTCTCCAGGAAGGGGAAATAGAATTGATTTTATGGGTGTACTGAGGGTGAGTGGGTATGGGAACTCTGGGGCAGGGGTCAGGTGGGGAAAGATGGCGTGGAGGAAGAGTGCTACAAGAGACAGATAAACTTGGGGGGTACCTGGGAGTGGTGTGAAAACCTAGTGCAGTGGAAACATCCTAGAATCTATGAAGGTGTTCTTAATGAAAACTCCAATTAATGGGTTATGGAGTCTCAACTGTCCATCTCTTGTAGCCAGGGGAGGCTTCTGATGGGAGGACTAGGGTGCATTCAATTGAGTTATTGGCCAATGAGTTCCCATAGAAATCCCCAAACAACCAGGTTGTGGCTCAGACAAAAGGCTGCTTTCTGTAAACTGATAGCACAGCCGTATTGCTGAGGACAGTACCTATACATCTCATTGAACGTGGAGAAGTTGGGTTGGTGCCTACATAGAGGCTTTATCCCTATGTTCTAGGTTCTTTGGTATTGGAAAGTACTCTGAAGTCTACCAAAATAGACATGTAGGCACCAACACAGACACAACACCTTAGATCTACAATATGTCCTGCCTAGAAAACATGCTAGGTCAATGGTGGCACAGAACATGTGGGAATAGTGAACCAATGTCCAACTTGATCTAGGACCCACAAGAGAAGGAACTCACACCATACAATGTATAGGTAACCAAGAACTAGAGACTAGATAGCCCAGAGAGCTAGGATAAAACCAAACCCTACTAGTCTAAAAAAAAATCAATAAAATGATTTCCTAAAATATTCTGCTATACTCATACATCAGTGTCTTATCCAGTCACCACCAGAGGGTTTCCTCAAGCACCAGATGGGAACAGATGCAGAGACTCACAGGTAGGTATTATGCAGAGAGGAAGTATAAATTGGAGGTCTCCATCAAATTCTTCCCCTCAGAGCTCACGTAATCTTGTGGAGGGGCAGGGGAAGATTTGAAGAGCCAGGGTGGATGGAGGAAACCAGGAGAACAAGGAAGACCCTCTGAATTGACTAAACAAGGTATATATGGCCTAAAAGAAGTTGAAGCAGTAAGCACAGGTCCTGTATTGGTCTTCCAAAATTCATTTGCATATATTTATAGCTATTAGCTTAGCATTTTTATGGGAGTCCCGTTTGTGAGAACAAGTGCGTCTCTGGTTCTTGTGCTTGTTCTTGGGGCTCTATTTCTCCTGTTAGGTTTCTGTGTCCAACTTTGATATGATTTTTTTTGAGGGGGGGAGCGTTTCGAGACAGGATTTCTCTGTGTAACTTTGTGCCTTTCCTGGATCTTGCTCTATAAACCAGGCTGGCCTCAAACTCACAAAGATTCTCCGGCCCCTGCCTCCCGAGTGCTGGGATTAAAGGTATGTGTCACCACCACCCAGCTTGATAGGAAAATGTTTCCTTCATCTCATTATATCTTATATTGTCATGTTGGCTGTTATCTCTTAGACGCTTGTTCTTTTCTGAGAGACAGAAATGGAGTAGATCCAGAGGAGAGAGGAGGTTGGGAGGAACTGGGAAGACTAGAAGGACAGGAAACTATAATCAGGATATATTTTATAAGAAAAGAATCTATTTTCAATAAAAAAAAATGAAAAGAAAGAGAAAAAAGAAAAATGAGTGTAAACTAATGACTTTCCACAGAGAAAGAAGCAAACAGAATTTTCAAAGATCCACCATTGTTCTGTGTAAGACTTTGCATGGCAAACTCTACCAGAGGCCTTCAGAGTGAAATCTTTGCTTGACTTATCCCCATCATTAATCTAGAGACTCATTTTGTGTCTTCTAGCGCTATCAGTGACAACTCTTTGCAAGAAATTTACAGTGATGTCACTGTGTTTAAATTGATGATTAGAAAAAAAAGCAGATAGGTTTCAAAGTCTCAGGCAATATCTGATGACCTAAATTAATTGTCACTTGGTTCTGCAATGTGGATGAAAATCCAGTGTGACCTAAAGACATGGCCAATAGGACTTAGCTGAAGCCTGTCTAAGGGAGTTGGGGGCTCTTGATGTGCACATTGAGCACTGATAGATCGGAATTGGTCTCTCCTGTGATTTTTCAAGCATGATCTCTATGATGGTTCACGGCATTTAGTCTACTGGAGACACCTTTTACTCTTAACGAATTTCAATTGGGTTCATTTCTGTATTTCCAAACACTATTATTCAAATTCCTTCTCATACCATTGTTATCCAAGTTAGCCTACCCTAAAAATATGTCTACATACCAGTGCTCAGCTGTCTCTGATGATATGTTATCTCTGTGTATTTTTCTGAAGGAGGCATGATTCAAGCCATCCTTCAAATTTCCATTGTTCTCTTTAATTCAAGATATCCAATCCTATTTTATTTGTGTTCAAATCATTCTAGAAATTTTCAAGACACTTCATTCCATCCTCATTGAAATCTGATTAAGTCACAATCTCTGGGTGACATTTGGCATTTAGCATAAGTCATGAGACTCAGATGTTTAGCTCATGCTGTTTACTCATTTGTCCCCACATCTCCAAATTCCTCCTTGGAGCAAGAAGCCTGTGTGTGTGTGTGTTTGTGTGTGTGTGTGTGTGTGTGTGTGTGTGTGTGTGTATGTGTGTGTGTGTGTGTGTAGTGTGTGTGTGTGTGTGTGCATGTGTAGTATGTTCATGTTTTGTGTTTGTATAGTGTGTTCATGTGTGTGCACGTGGGTTTGAGTGCTTTTTTCTGAAGTCTAAATGCACATACACAGCTAGTTACTTCAAATTTTCAATTGTGTGTCTAGAAGACACCTAATACTCAGATTGTTCACAGCTGAACACTTGTTCACAGCTTGACCACTCTCAAATCTATTCAGGCAAGGAAAGTGCATGTTTCTGTGAAGATTTCTATGGCTTACAGGTTATATCTTCAGCACGTCTTAGTTTTTTGTCCCTTCAAAATATAGTAGTATTAATCTTGGGTCTGCGTGCCTATGAGTACAATAAGGAATGTGAAACCCCCATTTGTGAAGCCTCCCTGCATTGACTCAGAGATCTGCTCTTTGTTCCTAGTCATTGATGATTAAGCCATCACATGAGAATGTTTCTATCATTCCTCTAATGAATACCTGTCCTACTGCATTGTAAGCATTCAAACATTTGTTTAACGGTTGTTATTTCCATTTTTATAAGTATTAAAAACTTGAGGAAGGAACCAGTGATTCAAGGAACAAGAGAAGAAAGAAAGTGAAAGAACGTGTCACAAGAAAGCAGAAACTTGAAGGAAGTACATGTTTCACACCATGAACTCTGAAAAAGTTTCTGTTTTTATTCCCATATTACCAAGGACCTCATCATTCCCAAAGTTTACAGTAGAACACGTGTGCATGTGAGTGAGTGAGTGTGTGTGTGTGTGTGTGTGTGTCTGCCTGTGTCTGTGTGTCTGCGTCTGTGTGAATAGTGGGAAGTGTCTTGCCAGGATAGTTCCTTCAGTACTTCTCCAAACTCTGTGAAAGTAATTGGGCTATTATGTCTATTTTGCAGAAGAGAAATTAAAGCTAAAAAAAAAAAACCAGATAATTCTCCCCAAATCACTATCTTGAATGGAGTTAAGAAATGTACTAATATCAAAGGCTGGGTATTAGTTAATGTAGTAGATGAAGAATAAGAACAATGAGCTATTCCGTACATTACATCTGAAGTTCTATCTTAAGTAATATACAAACAAACATACACACACCATTTGGCTTTTATGTATATGCATTTTTAATCAAGTCTGTACACATAAATATGGTCAATACTCATCTTATGCTCCATTGTTCATGCTTATGAGGTTCATTTTCCTAAGCACATATGCCCAGTGTGTTTTGAAGAAAAGCTCGAATTGGTTCTTTGTTTGTAATTAAGATTTATTTAGCAGGTAGATCACCTGGTTGAAAAAGGCAAAAAGATGGACACCACGTATTTAAAATTCAGATTGTGTTTGAAATTTTAGTGATCTCTCAAATATTCTTAATCTCCTAGTAGAGACTTTGTTTGCATAGTTCAGATTAAAAAAATGGACTTTTCCAAAGGATGTTGGCATTCAACCTAAACAATCATTGGGACATTATAATGCCCTTGCTTTGCCTTTCTTTGCTTAGGGGGCTGTATTGTGCACGTGGAATCCCTGTACAAGGATTTATCTGAATTGGCTGTGTTACAGTGAATGACAGCAGGGGGATTTGTTCAAAATTAGCTCATGTCTTCTGAGGCAGAGCAAATGATGCACAGCTCCTCAGAGACTGCCTACTACAATCTGCACCAGCCTGGTACAGAGGCTTTTCATAGCAGAAATGAACAAAATGGCCTTGATTGCAATACCTCATCCACCACTATGCCACCCCAAATCTCCTCAACACAGAGTCAGCCACACCCTGAAATGATGCAATGCCTTTACAGTCCTGTAACGATCTTAGATGCTCCCTGCTTGGGGAGAGACTCCACCTTTCCCTTCCTGAGAACCCACAACCCTTTTGGATGCACCTGTCATTTTAACCAAGCCTCATACTGTCTCCTTCTTCTCCACAACTGTGTCCATCTGAACTGAGAATCACCAGGTTATGTCTGTTTCAGTGCAAGACCTTTTAACCTTTGCTAGATAGGTTATATGGGAGAACTCCCTGTCACTTATGTTGAACAAGGATCTCGGAATAATTTATGAGCATTTGAACCAAATGGAGAATAGGTTCATTTATAAGCATGAAAGTATGTGGCATTTCAGGATTCATATGCTAAAAGAAGTCAGTAGACCAATGCACTGTATTGTCACTGAAACAGAAGTCTGAAATGATTTCTACGTGTGTGTGTGTGTGTGTGTGTGTTGCATGTGTGGTACACATGTGTGTTAGCATGGGGTATGTGAAAATGTGTATATGCACATATAGACACATGTGTTCAAGTGTGTGGAGGGTAAAATTCCATGTTAGATGTTTTTCTCAGTCACTCATCATTTTATTTTTTGTTTCTTTAGTTAATTTCAGAATCCCATACAGACATGTAATACCTTTTCACAAAATCCCCTACTCCTTCCATTGAGCTCCATCCATAACCACCCCACCACTTTTTATCCCACTTCATGTACTCTTTTTTAAACCCACAGAGCCCAGTTATTGCTGCCCATATGTTCAAAATCCCACACACTGGAGCGTGAGCTCCCTGTCTCGGGGTACATCCCTGAAGAAAAAGAACTGTCTCCCTTCCTCAAGAGATTTCCATTACCCATAGTTCTTATGGCACTTTGTGAGGCCCTCCATCTCTTCTAAGATTTTGACTGGCTTGAACTTGTATAGTTTTTATGCATGCAGTCACAGCTACTGTGAGTTGAATTGTGTGATGGCCTGCCATGTCTGCAGAAACTGGTTCACGGCAGTCCTCAGTTACTCTTGCTTTTATAATCACTCTTTCCCCTCTTCCACAGTGACTGCTGGGCTTTTTCAGGGTGAGGATTTGATATAAATGCCACCTTTAGGGTTGAACACTGCCCTGTTTCTAATTCTCTACACATTGATCACTTGTGAATGGTCAATGAATTAATTAGCAACTACTTGAAGAGAAGCTTCTCTGATAAGGGTTGAGAGTTTCATTAATGTATAGGTATGTATGTGTCTCTCACTGTTGTTGGAACTCATTTAATCAGGTAAGCTAGCTGGCTCATGAGATCCACATATCTGCTAGTCTCTACTTCCAAGTGCTATGCTTACAGATGTGTACTAGTCGGCTTGCTTTAACATGGAGGATGCGGATATGAGCTCAGGTCCTCATGTTTGTGGAGCAGTACCCTTGCTAACTGAACCACCCTCCAGCCCTTGGCTCTGATTCCTGAAACCCACATACAGTAGAATGCTATACATGCAAGTTCGCTCTTTTCATAGTCATGACTATGCATAAATTGAGATATGCTTGGATGTGTGTCAGTAAATGAAAGGTTTCAATTCAAGTGGAAGGCATAGAGGAGTACGATTGTTCAGGGGTGTGGTAAGATATGATTACAGTTCAATTTTGAAAAATCTGACAGACAGACTTCCAATGTTGCTTTGCATTTTTTCCTTTGTATCAGCAATTTATGAGAGTTTGTGTTTTTCCAAGTTGGTACTAGCTTTTATAATGTTAGTTTTTTACTGTGTGAGAGTGTGTGCTTGAGTAGTCAATTGTTTTGTGAATGAATATTGTTGGGTTTTAGGCAGGAAAAGAGGATGCTCACGTGCAAGGTTCTGGGTTCAATCAGCTGCCTGGCAAGAGAATTATCAAAGCTTGTAATAGCAAACCATGTGGGCAGGAGCGGGGCTCAGAGGCAGAGATTGGGTCCATTGGCATTCCCTGTGGATGGAGGTGCCTAATAAGATACTGACAAGACCCAGAAGATCCAGAAGTTTTTATACGAGGTGAACTCTTGGACAATGTGGACTTCATGTTGGTGCAGCAGCTCATAAGCATGGATGGGAGATGCCCAGTGAATTAGCTGCCTTTGAGTCACTCATGCTCCTGTAAGTAACTCTAATAAACTCAGTGGTTCACTAGACTTTCCTTTTTATCTGTTGTTGGAGAACAGCAAACATTTCTTTTTTATCTCTCTCACACAAAATAAAAAGTGGTATTAAAAGATACACCAATCTGACTAACAGGACAGCACATCAACACTTCTAGAGGATGTGTGAGGGAATCACATTTAACTTCGAAAGTTCCTGACATCAAAATGATGTTGATCACCTGTTTGCAAGCTTGTTTGCTTTCTGCATATTTTTTCTCTGTTCATGACTTTTGCTGAGGTTTAAAGTGGGTTACTTTTTTCTTCTTAAGTTTATGTTATCCCATTTCTATTTTGAATGCAAATCCTGTATCATGTTTATATTGGTAGGGATCTTCCTGTCAGGTGGGCTTGTCATTTCATCCTCTTAGCAGTGTTTCTTGCAGATTAGAATTTTTTAAATTTTGACAATACCCCAGAAACCCTTCTATTTATTTAAAATTTGTTTTCCTGTACCATGTTTTCTCCTGTTATAACCTAAAACCCCATTTTCAAATCCACAGTCATCTGGACTTTTTCCCCTGTTATCCTCTATCATTTGGCACTTTGATCTATGATTCAGCTGTGGTAAATTTTCTGACGGTTTTGAATTCCGTGACCGGTTTTGTATTGTGATATGTGATTCCCCATCATCTTTCACTGTAATGTGCAACGTTCCCTATTTCATCTTTTTTTGAAACTGCCCTTTGATTCATTACATTACAGCATTACAATTTTCTCGACTTTCCCCCTAATTGTTTCAGCTTTGTGTGTCTTAGTTTGTCAACTTTCTATAGCCCTGACTTGAATCTGATTCTTTTCCTACTGATGTCTCGTAAAAGTCATTCCTCCTGTCTGTAGGAATGGTGATTACTTTTAATATCTAACGGGAACTTCTCATAGCCTCCATTTCTACTCATATAACTAAGTATATTCCTGTACTTTCTGTGTACTTTTTTTCTTTTTGAGTTGTTCATATGTTCTTCATAGTCATTTTGAATTTCCAGTTTGACAATTCCCAAATCTGTGCCTTAGCCCTGGCTTGTTCCTTGCTCATTTTGTCTCTTCAGATTATGTGTTTTTGCCTTAAAGCTTGTTTTGGAACAGTTTCTAGAAATACAAACATGATGAATTGGGTAATAGTCATGGAGATAATTAGATTTTAGTGTAAGATTTATTCTAATCTATCCTGGATTTGGCTGTGTTTAATGTTTTCTCCAGCTGTATATGCCACCGTTTTCAGCTTCCTTTGCTTTTATTTTTCTTTTCCCTTGTCACCCCACAAAGGGCACCTGTCTAGGAAGGTAAAGTCTCATGTAGTAAGCCAGCCTCTTCACAATTGGGATCCTAGGAGCTTACCTCTCAAGCTCGTCCACAAATCTATTCTCAGAGGTTGTTACACTTACTATATACCTTAGTAGCAGTCACTGGTCTAACAGCTTCTGCTGCAGACCTGCTGATGTTGGTCATTTTCTTCTAACTACCTCCCTTTTTAGGCTTACTTGAGTGGTTTTCTTTAGCACTTAATTCTTTGACATATCTAACAAAAGTGACTGATTTTTACTTTCTTCTTTTTGGTCTCCTTTTTCATTATAAGGACACATGAAATTATGTTCTCATCTTTTATCTATTGGAGTTTAAAAGAAAATGAACATTGGCATATTTTCAGTACTTCCTTTAACCCTATCTCCCAACCTTCAACTAATTCACTCACCCATTTAGCATTCATTGTGTTACTGTAACATAGCCTTTCCTGTCTATTGTTTTGGCCATGACAGAAGTCCACATAAGTAGGTCCCAAATCTGTGAGACTTGGGTTTTGTTGACAATGATGACCATAAGAAAGAAATAAACAAGCTTTTTAGAGAAATGATGCTTACATAACATATGAGAACCGTGATTATTTTGAATCAGCAATGGTTTAGGTAGAAGAACGTGGGAAGCACTTTCACTGAGAGCTGAGAGCGGGAGAGCACTTTCACTTTCACTTTCTCCTTGAGAGCAAAGAAGTTATGAGCTATGGCATGACCTCTAGGAAAAGCCTCCATGAGGAATAAATCCTACACACAAGAACATGTAAAATCCTTAACTAAGGATGGAGCATGCTGAATGATTTTACAAACACAGGAAACATCACCATGAATGAAATGCATTGAGCACAGCAGGGTTTGCCATGGCATTTATTTAGAGTCAAGAAAAAATCCAGGGTAATCCAAACCTTGCAGACCACACCAAACTTAAAATAACATTCTAAAGTAATTTATAATATCATTGAAATCCAAAGACATTGTGTATGCTGTGCTTACTTGTATGCATGTAGAAAACTGACAACAGTAATTTTTAATTGCATATTAAATGTGAATTTAAAAGAAGCAGTTGACATGGTTCTAGTTTTGTGTATACAGCCATTTCTATAAGAGACTGTTTCAAGCAGACTCCAAAGAACTACAGGTAACTAATGACTGTTGGGAAAAAGAGAATTAGCCTTTCCAGGCATAAGCTCTCTTAAGATTGTCCAATGAAGAATCATCAACCTTGAAACTGTGTACACACAAACAATAAAAATGGGCTCAGAGGGTTATATTTATGTAAAACAGTAATAAAAGGAAAAAAAGGCTATCAACTTGTGAGTAGGGAGAAATGGGAGGAGTTTGATGAAGTGTAGCTGAGAGTGGCTGCAGAGAGGGAAGGGATGAGGGGAAGTGGTATGATTCTACTTTAATTAAAAACATGATGAAAAAAAATGCTTATATGACTTGAGCTAAGAGTCACTGGAATCCTGGGTCAGTGCAACATCAATGAAGAGGTGTAAGATGGGTTGCGAAGGTCAACGATGTATTTCCTTGCAGGTAGGAGATTCAGAACATAGATTTGATAGAGTAGTGCTAAAAGAGGGAATAGGACTTACAAGGCTATTTTTAAGCTTTTATTTTGGTGTAGTAATTTGGATTCTTAAGGTAATCTGAAAGAAGAGAATTTGCTTATGATTTGAATATAAAACCTCACAGATAGAGGAGAAGAAGATGATTGGAATCAAGGCATTATAGACTACAGTGTGGGAAGCCATGGATGGCTCCATTTGACTGTCTTCTGAAATGCAACTTAGTGATAATAATTTGCAAGTTTTTTATACACTGTGTTTGCAATTCAGGAAAAACGTTGTATGAGTAGCATAGACTTACTGTAGACAATGGATTTAATTTGATTTGGAGAACAAGCACTATCAAAATAATCACACCATTCATTGAAGGTTTATATTTAAGGACACTTGGATGAATAACTGTTCACTCTACATAAAATAGAGATTATCTTCTAAGTATTCTGGCTTGTCAATTGATGCAAAGCCTAATTTTTTTTATCTGTCCAACAAAGATTCAAAATATCTACCTACAAATCTGAGAATTGTCAAAATAAAATTACTTATTGAATTTGTTACTTTTCTCATTTTTGTGATCAAATACAGACCAGAGGCAACTTAAATTGTGGCTTACAGCATAAGAATGGATGCTATCCATCATGGTGGTGCACACATGGTCACAGAATTATGAAATGTCTGGACACATTACATTTTGATGTCAGGAAGCACAGTGGATGGAAGTGGGGCCAGACTATCAAACTTCAATGCCCAACTCCTGTGATTCACTTTTTCCATCAATGCCCAGTACTTGTGATTCACTTACTCTAGCAATACCCAAACTTCTAAATGTTTAGCCACTGCTCACAATGGTTCATTGGCTGGGAACTAGGTCTGTAAAGGCTTGAGCCTCATAATGATATTTCACATTCCAACTACAACATCCAATCTGGCCCTCATATGCTCATGCCCACTTTATAAAGAAAACTGTATTTATGTCAACAAGCCAAGGAACACAGAAACAAACTGAAGCCTAAAATGTTTTCTGAGTCTCAAGAGAGTCTTAACTATGAATTTGTCAAAACTATGTATGGTAAAATTAGAAAGCATGCTATATGTTTCCAACACACAACGACACAGAATAGAGAGGCTAGCTAACAGGGAAAGGCCCCAGGAGGAACACATGGATGACCCAACGAAGGAGAAGTGGATGAGATCTACATGAGCAGACTGGGTGTGTGTGTGGGGGGGGGGGTGGCAGAGGGTGAGGTGTGGAGAATGAGAACATAGGGAAATGAGCGGGTCGAGCTGGAACAGGGACAAAGTGGAGGGCAGGGAGGGTGATACCATGATAGATGAGGACATCATGGTAATAGGAAGCAGCAGGGTGCTGGGGAGGCTCTCAGGAATCCACAAGGATGACTCTACCTTGGACTGCTGGCAGTGGTCCAGTGGGTGCCTGGTCTGGTCTACTCTGGTGATCTGTCTAGTAAATACCCTAACTGTCATCATAGATCCTTTGTCCAGTGACTAATGTAGGCAGATACAGAGATCCATGGCCAGGCACCAGGCTGAGCTCCGGGAATCCAATCCATGAGAGAGAGGAGGGATTCTGCAAGCAGGGGACGTCGAGATCGTGATGGGAAGATGTGCAGAGATGACTGGCCACACCAGCGGAAGCCCATGAACTGTAGACTAGTGGCTGTGGAGTCCCCATGAGACTAGACTAGGTCCTCTGGATAAGGAAGATGGTTGTTTGGCTTGAACTGCTTGGGGGGCACCCAGGCAGGGGGATCAGGATCCATCCTTGGTGCATGGGCAGGCTTTTGGAAATCTGGTGCCTGTGGTGTGATGCTTTGTGCAGCCTTGGTGCAGTGGGAAGGGGCTTGGACCTGCCTAGGCTCAGTGTGCCAGGCTCTGCTGACTTCCCATGGGAGACCTTGATTTGGGGGATGTGGGGATGCAGGGTGGCTTGGGAGAGAGGGCTAGGGGGTGGGAGGAGGGAGGAGGTGGGATCTGTGGGTGATATGTAGAGTGAGTAGAAAATTTCTTAATAAAGAAAAATGAAAAAAAAACAGGAGAATATGAAGAAAAACTAGGTCAAAGCTACATCAAAATACAGCAGTGTAAAAACCAAATTTTTGTGATGACACTGTGTTGCTACCAAGAATCTGAGAAGCCCTACTCATATCTTTGCCGGCAAAATGGCATGTTTCTTTTTTTCCTTAGGCCAGCTCCACTTTGTGCATGCAGCTTTTCTGCATAGAATCCTCCAGCATCCCACAGTCTTTACTACAACTTCATCTTTCCTTTTCCATAAAATGCCTCTTGATACCTCTTTCTACATACTCTGAACATCATCATACATTCCCTGACCTAAAAGCCTTTCTGAAATCTTGGTGCATGCCTTCATGAACCCTATTTTCTTGCATGTTAATTTGGCAGAAATGCAGTCTTACCCTCCTTGATTACAATAGCAACAGCCTCTCTGTACTCTCAAGACTAACCCTGAGGAAACATGTCCATGGGCAGCTATTTCAAGGCAGAAAACCCCTTCAATAGCATTTTTAGTCAGGCTTTCTCCTTACAAATAAATTTGTGCTTCTATAATAATGACTGTGTTCTTACTCTGAGGATATCTTTTCTGTTATCCCACTAGAGAACATTATGTTTCTCACTAATGTACTAATCTGTAGTAGTTCCTGCTGCTTTTGCACATGACTTATCTGTACACCCAAACTTACTTGGTCTCTGCTTGTTTTTTCTTGCTGTGGACCTGGATAAGAGTAATGAGCAGTAACCGCTCAACAGTCTGAATGTCATCATGTCTTGACATTTCCCCTGCCAAAACATGAACCCATTACTCTTTGATTCAATTGCATTTAATTTCTCAACAGGCAGGCAAAATCAACCATGTTCTTTGCCAAAAGATAATATAATGAGGGGCCTCTCTGGCTCTTCCTGATAGTAGCTGGTCTCTGAAATCTCACAAGCTGAACCTCCACTACGTATGTTTGTCTTGGCAATTTAACCCTCTAACAACTCCCCAGAGTGGTCCAATTACCTTCTCAAACAGTGACATCATCTGTAGATTGACTTTTAATTATAGGAAGCTCTGAAGGACATTTCACATTCAAGCCATAACAATTACTATTTAAATGTTTTCACATTAGTCAAATAAAGGTCAATTCATATGTGAAAACAAACATAATGGGACTCTAGAAAGTGACCTCAGCTTACATGGAGATCATAGCTTTTGCGGTGCTTGCAACATTTATAGTGACCAGAATATGGTACTGTTGTATAGTTTGATGGTGCATGGTTTGCTGTTCTTCATATCACCTGAGAACTGACAAAACACACTCTTTTAGAGATATGCTGGTTGCTACTTAGACCCCCTGCCTTTAAAATGTTAACCACATTTCAGCCTCCCTTGAATCATTCGCTTACCCTCTGGTAACCATGGATATTTCCACATTTGTGATTCTAGAATTTCCTGCATATTTCCATTAGATCATGCTGCACATGATACATTAACCATTTCTGTCTTATGTGTCTTTCATGCTATTTTGTGTATTTTAGGATGGATGGATGAGCCAAATTTGTAATACAATCTCAGTTAATTTATTTGACGGCTTTTTTTACCTTAGTACCTACATGATACATTACACATAATAAAGCTTAATCACTATTGTGTGAGATGGTCTATATCAAAACCTTTTAAGATTTATTGAATTTTATGCTTACACATCAGTGTCTACATATATGTATGTACATCATAAGTCAGCCTGGTGTTCTCAAAAGGCAAGACTATGTGTCAGATTTCCTGTAACTTGAGTTACAGGCAGTTGTAAGACTCTTGTGGGTGCTGGGAACTTAACCTGAGTCCTCTGAAAGAGGAGCAAGTGCTTTTAACTTCTGAGCAGTCTCTGTAGCCTTGTATCTGCAATTGTACAGTGGAGATATTTTTCTTTATATCCATCTTCTTCTTTAGGATTAGCTCAACAAGGATTAAATTATCATCATTCTGCACATGTTTAAAGTGCCCAGACCTCTACAGAGCATAGACCCATTTGTGGTCATTTTTCCACTTGACCAATATCTTGCTTGAACCACTATTAATGGGAGTAAGATAGAGAAACTCAATTAGGGCAAGGGAGAGATTATATCTTTCGCTAGAGAGAAACATCAAGAATAACTAAATTATGTTAAACTTTTACTCTCATTTCTCTAAGCTATAAAGAGCTCCACTCAATATATTTTTTTCCTATTCTTAGCTTGAGAAATTGCACTTAATTTCAATACCTAATTTAGTTTCATTTCAAATTTTCATTAAAATGCTGCAGATTTTCTTCCTCTATTAATGCAAATAGTAAGTCTGAACTCAAAATTATCCCCACTAGCGCTTCCTGGCTGCCAGACACTCCTTTCAACTATATAAATAGGCACTTTATAACAAATCATGTAATAGAAATGTATGATTTACGTAGGCAGAAACTGGTGTTTCATTAAAATAAATTAGAAAAGTTCAGACCTTGACTTCGAACCAGGGTAATTACTTTGTCATTACCTTGCCTATAGTTCTACCACTGGCTGTGGAATGAGACTGATCAGTTCTTGGTTTTGTTTCCTTTCATGAAATTTATAGTGGCCCATAAAATGGACATCAGCTCCCTCATAAAATGGCTTTCCTTGCACATCTGTTCTATCTCCTACA
>CABHPQ010153075.1:0-39511 GCA_902168405.1 Peromyscus aztecus | reverse complement strand
ACCAGAAGTCTCTAAGAAGTAATAACCCAGTTATATCTAAAATAGTTTTGGCCTCTTAACTATACTTAACAATTTCTTAATTCCACAGCACAGTCTCTGGATGTTATAACAGACATATTCAACTGCTCTAAGTGAAATGTGCAAGTCAGTTTTTTTAAGTTAGCTTGTCTTATGAGTGTGCCATGGTGTCTCTTGAGGAAAGCTTCAAGTCTTGTGCTAAGGTTTGGGGACTTTAAATTGGTGGCCTTCTTTCCTCTAGGAATTTAAAATCTAGTTAGGGAGATTGGCCATTACAAGAAAAATATTACCACATTTTGGGGTCAATAGCAAATGAGAGACATAGACTATGCATGCTAAGGAAATTCTGAGTATTATGGGATAAATATCACATATTAAAGAAAAACTTAATGATTGCCTAAACTTCATCATGAAACTGTGTTGGTGTTCTGAAGTTGTTAAAACACACTGACTCTGAGATCAGAAAGCCCAGAGCCAGCATCCTAATTTCCACTCCTGGTTCCAAACCTGTGTGGCTTGAGACCTATTCCTTAACCTCTCTGGCCCTCCATTGTCTAGTGCAAAGACAATAGGACCTCATCAGAGGTTGATGTGATGCAGTAGGAGGATTAAATTAACGTACCCAGGTCTGTAGCTGGCGCATGCAGTTTACCATTGCTGGTTAACAAGAATATAGCACAATGTACCTGAGAGACACAGACTCACCACTTAAATGTATCTGGGACTCTGATCTGAGTCACAACAGTACCTCCACCATTGCAAGTCCCTGGACTCACCAGCATCCCTTTCACTGAGTTTCATGTCCCTCATCTGTGTCCACTTCATGGGACTGTTTGAGAAAGACAAGTGGTGACACATAATGTGTGCATGTGGCATGCCTGCTACAGCACGCAGCACCCTCTACCAGCTGATGAAAAATTTGTCTTCCGCACTCATTCCAATAAGTGCTCATTCATCAGCTGAGAGATAAAACAGCAATTACTAAGAGAGCTGTGAAAACTATGGCAATTCTAGGAGGTTTCGGAGTCATAACTTCACATGCATCATTAGGGAATCAGAATATTCTCATCCTGAATCTGTGGAATCACACTAATGCAATAAATAAAATCCTTGAGTGTGAGTCCTGAATCTAACAGCAACTAGCTCAAACCTTGGGAAAAAAAAAAAAAAAAACCCTTCTTCCCTTTTCTTCCCTTTTCACTTATCTTCCTGATCACCTCAAAGAAGAATAATGACGGATTCTCTGCTTCACAGGACTATGTTAAAGCAAAAAGTAGGTGGTGCATAGACCTGTCTTGAAAACAGCACAAGGAAAGGTGCTAAAGCCTTTAAATTGAGAAGGTTGTAGTAGAGGATCCACAAGTAGAATTCAAAAGTATCACTTGAAAGGGAAAATTTTAAGAAATTCAGTCAGAACCGCGTGGCATTCTAGGTCTGTCGCCCCAGAGGACAGGCATAGCTCTGTCCCAGGTCTCTAGACCTGGACTGGGAAAAATTCACCCGTGAACACGCCCGGCACTGGTGGAGCCAGGCTGTCAGGCACTGCTCTCTCGGCAGAATCACCTCGCCAGTCCAGCTATCTGGATAAATGACTTTTGTTTGAAGCTGCATACTGTGGCCTGGAAGAGAAGACAGAAACCCACCCATGCCAGTAAGAATGAGCAGGAAACAAAGATCCAAATACTGTTCTGGGTTCTCTGACTCAAGTCTAGAAGAGAAGACGGGAACCGGCCCCATTGCCAGTAAGACTGAGACTGAGCGGAAGACTAAGATCCATATGCCAGTCCGGGGCCCTCTGCCCTGGGCCTAGAAAAGAAAACATGGGCGCACCTGGTGCCTGATGGGCTCTGTTATGGTGAGCAAATATGTGGTGGGGTATGGAAGAGATAAATAGAATGGTTCATGTCCTGTGGAAAGAGGCAGATCTGAAGAGGTGAAGACAGTGAGGAGCGGGGTGAGGCGTGTGGCCTGCTTGACACTTGGGACCACGGTGTTGTCCAGGCTTGAACTGCGGCCAAGGGGCATGTCCCCACCTGTGTCCCTGCTGCAGCTGTGGTCTGTGTTGATGTCCTTGGCTCCTGTTGACCTAGCCCCTCACCAACTGCAGCATTGGGGAAAGCAGGCTCTGGACCTTGCCTGGGCAGCACAGTGGAGCTGACTTTGTTGACAGGGATGCAGGTGAGCTGGTCCTGAGAATGTGAGCGTGGGGGATCGGACCCTGCCCTTCATCTGCCATATGGTGGTATGAACAGGGGGCAGATGTCCTCCCCTGTCCCACCCCTCATCACCTGTGGCAGGTGGGAGAGATGGCCACGAAGTCATGAGAGCCAGTGAGCTGGCCCAGCATCTCACAAGCTGCAGTACTAGGGAGGGCAGGCCCTGTACCTCACCTCAGCAACATAGTAGAGCTGACCCTGCTGGTGAGGGTACGGGTGAGCTGACCCCAAGGGCATAAGCTTGGGAGAGCTAGCCCTACTTCTCAACTGTCAAATGGTGTGGGGAGGGGAGAGACGTCCCCCCTTGCCCCTTGCTGCCTAAAACACTCCGGAGAACAGTCCCTGCACTTCACCTGGGCACCACAGTAGTGCCAACCCTTCTGATGGGGGCATAGGTAAGCCTACCCTGACTGAGGTCATGAATGTGGGAGAGGTGGCCCCGAACTCCTTGTCTGCCATGTGGTGGTGAGGGAGAGGGGAAAGATGCCCTCCTCAGCTCCCCCCTTGCCACCTGCCACAGTTGAGAGAGCTGACCCTGCTCCTCACCAGATGTAACACTTGGGAAAGCGAGCCCTGAATCTCACCTGGGCAACACAGTAGAGCTGCGCCCCTTGATGGAGGCATGAGTGAGTTGGCCCGAGAATGTGAGTGTGAGGGATCAGGCCCTGCTCCTTATCTACCATATGGTGGTGTGGGCAAGGGAGAGAAGCACACCCCCATGTCCCTGGAGGCCTGTGGCAGGTGGGAAAGTTGTCTCTGAAGCCACTAGAATGAGATATCTGGCCCTGCCTCTCACCAGCTGCAGCACTGAGCAGAGTGGCCTCTACATGTCGCCTAAGCAACACAGTAGGGCTGGCCTTGATAGTGTAAGTATGGGCCAGCCGACTCAGAGGTCATGAGAGCAGGGAAATTGGCCCCACCCCTTGCTGCTTACTACATAGGGTGAGCTATCCAGGGCAGTGCTGGAGAGTTCACCCTAGTGTTGAGGATGAGGGAGCTAGAGGGCTGAGCAACCCAGAAACCACCCAGACTTGGAACCAGGACTATGAGTTGGCCGATCCCATAATCCACCCCATCTGTGGTGTGCTGGAGCATGGTAAGGAGGTGGTCCTACAGACCCAACGTTACAAGATCTTCATGACACAGGACAACAACATGATATCCAAGAGGAGCCTCAGTGAGGGCCCTGATTTTATTATGTGGGAAAAAAAAAAACAGAGACCTCAAACCAGACTAACAACTCACGGCAATGAGCCCTTTCAAGTAGTAATATATGGACTAAAGGATTGTGTGGCTCACTGTCACACGAGAGCTTCCACGAGATTTTTCTTTTCTATTTTTTTCTGTTCTTTTTCTCTTTTTTTT
The DNA here is from genome assembly GCA_902168405.1 of Peromyscus aztecus. Lineage (NCBI taxonomy): Eukaryota > Metazoa > Chordata > Mammalia > Rodentia > Cricetidae > Peromyscus > Peromyscus aztecus. The sequence goes on along the minus strand of CABHPQ010153075.1, from coordinate 35,912 downwards.
CCTTTTAAATTTTGTCTCATTTTATCTTGGGGGGCAGAAGGTTGTAAGGGTAAAAGGCAGATGGGAAGGGACAGGGAGATGAGTGGAATTGAGATGCATGATGTGAGACCTACAAAGAATCAATAAAAAGTTAAAGTTGAAAAATAAAAGAAATTCAGTCAGTTGCCTTGTTTGGTTGTTCATGATGCAAATGATAACTGAGTTGTGAATACCTGTGCACTGTGTTGGGGTGAAGCCAGCACTGTAGCAGAGGACACGTTCCCATGGCAAGTGGGGCTTGCGTTCGCTTTAATGCAGTGGAGGCGATGAGCCTCCTAGATCATGTGCCACACTGACTTGCACAGCACCGTGCAATATTAGCAATCCTCTTTTCCTCTCTTTGCAGAATGTTGAGTGATCTGGGATGAAAAGATAACAAGCACCTGTCAAATCTGAGACCCAGGCCTTCCTGACAGAAGGTCCACTGGACCTTCTTATCAAGAGGGCCTTTAGAAGCTCTCTCTCTCTCTCTCTCTCTCTCTCTCTCTCTCTCTCTCTCTCTCTCTCTCTCGCAACAGAGCTCATCAGAATTGCTGGACCCTTGACTTAGAGGGCACGCTGTCTCCCATGAAAGACTTTTGATCACGGAGCTTTTTATTCAGATTCGCCTTCACATTATGGCTAATCAATACCGTGCAACTGTCCAAGCCCCAGTCAGATGCACATCTCTCCATCAGGCAGGGAGGCCTCCTAATTGAGGAAAAGGCAAAGACCTAGGCCCTGAGCCCTCAGGCCATGGCTGCACCCACTCTCTCCTTTCATAGCCTTCTAGGGATGGTGGAAATAAAATTTAGAGACATGACAGGCACAGGCAAGGAGGATCAATTCCTGTCACTTGCCACCAGTGTTTACTGCTGCCCCTGGTCTTCAGAGGGTGTTTGTCTTTCATAGCTTAGGGGAACTTAACCTTTTAAAAATGGGAAGATGGTTTCTTCATGAATTTTAAATTATTTTTATCTCCTTTGTCTAGTATTGTTGATTAGATTAAAATGAGTATCTGCTTCCCCCTCCCCAATACCAAATTTTGTTCAGTAATAGCTGAGGGGGAAAAATGTAAATTGTTATGCTGGTATTTGTGGCCACAAATAGGAGTCATATTGGTAAGTACCTGTGTAACAAACAAGCACCTGGAGAAAATAGAATCCTCCTGCCCCAGTATCAGCAGCAAGTAGAAAAGAAATTCTGTTCTCAAATTTGTCCCTGTTTTTTTAACCAAGCCATTTAGATGTCTGGAGAGTATTAAAGGAGATCAAATGCCTTAGTGAGAATTTAAAATACATGACCATGAGTTCCAGTGTGTGCTAATATCCCAGTACTGTATGTCTATGGAATTAAGGATATTTTTTTCTTTTCAGCTAATTGCTTGAGAATCTATCAAACATGGTACAATTTCTCTGTAGTGAAACTAGAGGAGACACTACAATTATGCAAGCATGGTGATGCATTTACATAAAAATATCTGGTTTATCAGAAAGCCTACATTCATTACATTTTTATACAATATTGAATTTTTCATGACAAGTAAACAAAATTTCTTAAAATGTGAGCATTTCTGGTTTATGAAAAATCTTACAAATACATAAAGGTTGGATATTTTTAACCCCAAGGAGTAAAAACTAGTCATTCAGCCGGTTAATGTGTAGTGTAACTTCAATGATTTCCCACTCCTTCTGCCATATTATTACACAAGCATGCGTGCATGTATTTATATTAGTGTATTTAGTATATTATAGTACTTATACACGGTATATTTAACATAATATATGTGTGTATATACTGTGTATGTATTTATATAGTATATTTAGTATATTACGTATGTAATATATATAATTATCTAATTTAAATTGTTATGTATTTGTAAGTACAAATTTAAACATTTTCTAGTTGATGAAAATGTTCACAAAGCAGCTTTCTAGGAATAATATGCAATAAATTTTGATGTGGTCTTTATTTTAGGAAGGAATTTTATTCAATCTAAGAAACTTACATTTAAAAGAGCAATCTAAGTATCTAGATTGGGGGGTTAAGTGATTGAGCCACCTCACCATCCCCCCAAAAAATTTAAGCAATACAATCTTCGTATACTTGTATTATTGCTTGGATTGCATCAATATATTATGTGGGACCTATTTTTCTTTGATAAATTATGAAAGACTTAAGAGTGTTTTAGATTATTATTTCTAATATCAGTTCTCCTTGAACAAAAAGTAGGTACAAAGTTCTTGATAGTGTAGAAGCTTGGATATCAGTCCTCTCAACATACCTCATAATATGTTTTTATTTCACTGAATTCTTATTATCATTTTCATCTTTCCTCTAGAACGATGAAAAAATAAAATAGTCAATTCATCAGTTATCTCTCTGGCTTACTAAGGATGTACTCATCTTCTTCCACACTATATGCTTACATTTTCATCAGTACTTATACAAGTTGAGCAATTTTTACAAATTAAGAAAGTGCATAGAACTAAACCAACTTCAAAGGCTGCAAAATGAGCAAAACACATTGTGGAGTTTGGAGCACTTACTGGTATGAAAGAGTAGATGTCATGTGTCTCCTTCCAGTGATCCATAGAAGTTCATTCTTAATGAAAAAATCTGCTTTTGAAGTCTTGGAATAGGTCATCTCACTCCTCTGCATTTGGGAAAGTTTTTTTCTAGCCCAAATACTTATCATAATTCTCTTACTTCCATGTATTCTTTAGTCCTTAGAATTCTTGTGCTACTGCAAAGTCTGATACAAAGAGGCTTTCACTGATGGAAGTGTGACCTGGATGTGGTAACCCTTTTCCCCTTTGGTGATTTTGATACTTGGTGTCCAACTTAGAATTGAAAACATTGCAATGTATTCTGAGACTCTTAAAACACCTGTCTGTCTTTCCAATAAGATCCCGTTAATTGCATTCCATTCTTTCCACTTTGATATCTCATTAAAATCTTATAAATGATCATGCAGTGACCTTGAAGGTGATGCATAATACATGAAAGTAAACCTGCAGTAAAATGTATTCTTTCACTCCTCACTAGCTACAGCCTGAGCTTCTGCTCCTCTCCCAAGTGACTGCAGTTGGGAGAGCTTTGCTAACTGCGCCAAGGTATGCCAGGATGTGCACACCTCTCAGCTCTGTTCTCTTTCTTAGTCATGACAGCTGCAATATGTTAATGGCTTCTTTTTGGATGTGATGGCCTGGTTACCACTTAGGGCACCATGCTAATTAACATAGGACGGGGACAACAGGTGCAAATGTCATTTTATATCAGCATCATGCCCATGCAAAGAGAGCTGGCCTCCCAGAAGCAGGCTAAGAAAATGTTAGCTTGAGTCAGCAGCCTTGCCGTCTCTGAACAGATCAGTTTTAATGCCCGTGATTAAAGGATTCACGGGACATTGGCTGGTTTTTTCCCCCTCTCTCTTGCCTGCAAGAATGCTATTTCTGAATGTGCGGGGGTGCCTTCATAATCTCTTTAAAGTTGTATTTTAACAAAATCCAGTTCTATAGCAGATCAAGCAAAAACGCACAAGATCTGTATTTAAGAAGGTTTCCCTATTGAATGAAAGTTCTGCTGAGAAAGGTAGTCTGCCTAACACCTTCAGAAATGAATACAGTTTTGCATAGAGAAATCATGTTGGTTAGCACAAGGTGATGTTCCCTGCATATTTGTTACATCTTTCTTTATTTTTGTGTGTGTTTATTTGGAAGTTGATTCCTTTTAAACTATACTTTTCTTAATTTTAATGAAATCGAATAGAAGTGTAAGCATTAGAATTCTTCTCAAGGCACAATTTCTTGTGTTCGCTTTAACAATAAAGAAGAAATTCACAAACTGACACCTCAAAGTTAGAAACAACGCTTTCTTCTTTAAGACATAACATCATAATTTTTACCAAGTGATTTAGCACAATTTTAATACTGATCACTCACTTGTTGTATGAGGTCACCCCCAAAGGAACTACATCCCTGCACGTCCATTGCCCTGTTAGATGCTAGACAAAGCAGACTCAAAGGAACAAATATGGTAGGACATCAATTCCATGAGCCCTCTCTGAAACTTGTGTTCATGTTTTTTGTGTGTTTATTTCTCACCTTAAAGGTAGATATATTAGAGAGAAAGGATAGGATGCACAGAGAACACACAGGCAAAGGTCTACCAGTCCTACCTAATAAATGACAGATATTTACCAGAAAATGCAGAGTAAACTATCTCTACGCACGTTTACTTTTAGTGAGGCAAGGCACTATTTACTGAAATAGTTTCTAATGTATTTTTCATATTCTGTCAATTCTGTCTCCTTGTATGTTCTCATTCATTGAATCGATGGCATTTCTCACTTGCAGATCAATGGCAGTCTGAAGTAAAGCAGTCCTTCTTGGTTTTAAGTTCCCAATTAGACAGTTTTTCTAAAACTATAGACTTAAAAGTCAGATGTGTTGGGGGGGAGAATGGATTTTCTAAATTCCAATAGCTTTAGCACATTCTGAACCCAAATAAACCTGGGCAACTGGTTCACTTGGCAGTGCAGAGTGGCCTTACTGTCCACAGTAGAAAACAAACAAAAAGATGAGAGAAAGTCAGACCTTTTGGGTCGAGAAGACAGCCTGTGTCTGTGCCACATGGCTCTCCTCTTCCCATTGTCCTGTCCTGCTCCCTCACTTTCCCTGGGATTCCCCTTCCTGATGCACAAAGGCCTAGACCACAGGGCTTTGTGAGGAAAACATTAGGTACATACTTGTCAGATACTTAAGACCTGGGAGATGAAAAGGACTTAACAAAGGTTAGCTGTCACTACAACAAATGTTAATGGAGTTACTGCATCTGTCACCATCATTATTCAGATTGGTTAGTGTGTGTACCTAGCTTCTTTGACTGTATTAAAATGAGAAATCGGACAGATTGAGAGGAGAGAGTACCAAGTGGCAAAAAGGAAAGCCAATAGTTGACATTGATTCAACTAAGTATTAATTGAGCATCTACTAGAACATCCTGACCACAGTGCAAACTTCGTGACCACAGAGACCCAGCTGAATCTGGACAAAACCTAACCCATCTGTAACAGGAAAGGGTATGCCTGTAGACTAATGGAAGCTGTCATCTCCCTTCCAGCAACAGCAGACTTTAGTCATCTGTCCAATAAACAGTAGAAAACTGTCCAATAAACCCACAAAAACTGTCTGGAACGTGCAGCCTTCCCTGACCACCCTACGGTTCTACTTTTGTCAATTAAGCAGGTAGTCTGCTATATGGAAGTTCTATTGCTGTGGAAGGTATACTCACAAACAGTATACAGCCAGTTGCTGTATTACAGGGTTTTGAAAAGAAAAATAAGATCTATTTTTAACTGACTTTGTAGAACATGGAATTTCCTTTATAAGCAAGGAGAATGTAACAAAGGCATCATCCCAAACTCACAGTCACTGTTTTAAAGCAGAAGTTCTAAAACACACCGCTGGATCAGAACCTCACTATGCTCTGTCACTGTGTCCTCCTTTGCACAACTCTTAAATCACTGTGTGTTCATAGTTGCAAGAACTTTTATAACCAGTCCAGTATTTTACTAGCTTTACTGACTCACATAAAGCCACCCCATTCCTCACTTGACTGTTAACATAAAAATGGTTCTGAGCTGACAGGATCCTCATGTCTCTCTGTGGATACATGAGAATTCTAGGAAATGGAGGGACTGTTGTTGAAAGAATTCTACTTAAAGCAATTTAGCTTTTTCTCATTGGTTTTTTTGTTTGTTTAGTTGGTTTGGGTTCTGCTCCCCCATCTTTGGTTTTATGAGACAGGGTTTCACTTTGTAGTCTTGGTTGACCTAGAACTCATAGAGAACTACCTGCTTCTGCTTCAAGTGGTGGAATTAAAGTCATGAGCCACTACCCTGGGGTGCAGTTTGTTTCTTTATCCCACACTTCTCTTTTCCATTCAAAGTATTTATTCCTCTTTTAATTTTTTTCATTAAACGTGTGTAGAATACACTAGAATGTTACCATTGCCTTGTGTCAGGCTTCTTCTAGCTGCAAATCTTCCTTTCATCACTAATGAGAGGCACTTAATATCTACTTGACATTCTCAAATATTAAGTAAAGAGGACTTACTGGCTATTTCTTATCCTGTCTTGTGAGCAAAATGGAGAGTTCATGTTAAGTAACTTTTCCTATGAGCAGGCATGTGCTGAAAGTTAAACATAAATCACTTTACCTATTTGATGACGCATTCACACTCCCTGATGCTATGTGAGTGCACAAGCCAATCTTATAATGGGGGTGCTGACTGACAGGAGAGAAAAGAAGGGGAGATTGACATATAGATCCATTATCAGACTGGCTGGACAAGTTCAAATTATCTGTGTTCGATAGGGATCTGTACAGTGGATTCCCAGACTGAAGAATTTACTAGGATGATCTTCTAAAACTAGACTTTTACGATATAACTTATTTTTCTCTCTTTCTCTAGTTCTTTCTTTAGTTAAAAATATATATTCTTCTCTTATACAATACATCTCAACAACAGTTTCCTCTCCCTCCATTCCTCCTTGCTCCCCCCATCTTCCTTCTCCCCCAGATCCACTCACCAGCTGTTTTCTCTTCAGAAAAGAGCAGGCCTCTAAGAGACAACAACCAAACAGGACAAAACAAAATAAAATAAGACAAGGCAAAAGCTCTCATATTGAGGCTGAACAAGGCAACTCAGCTGATAGGAAGAAAACAGTCTCAAGAGCAGGCAAAGGAGATAAACACTCACTCCCACTTTTAGGAATCTCATAAGAACACCAAGTTAACAGCCATAACATATATTCAGGTATAGAATATTAACCTTAAAATAAGTAACCAATGACATTTTTCTGTAAGAAATTATTAAATATCACTGGATTTTGGAAATAGGTATCACATCTTATCCCAAATGGACTCAACAATATCGACGAGGCTGCCTGGTTGTTTAAATTAGAATAATTTGTCTCAAGTAACTTGTTGATAGTTCTGGCTACTATTGTATAGTGACACCAAGCAGTATAGGCGTGCATTTTATAATGTTAAGAGATTCTTTGAGTCTCTGATTCAGATAGAGTTCTCTGAGAATGGCTGTTCTCTGTTCTATAACAAATGGGTCCCCAACTAGGTGGCTCAAGGCTGGAGATACTCAGGAACTGGAGGCTGAGTTATCTGGAGACATCTTCATGCACCTGCCTGGTAGATGATGCTAGCTGTCTAGAACCTTGTCTCGGGCTTTTGTCAGGAGAGAGGTCCCATGCTTTGCCCTATGCTCTGTGGGTTTCCTCACAGTATGGAGACCTTAAGAGTATTGGACCCTTTCACAGTGGCTATGTATTCCCAAAGTGGATGTCCCACGCAAAGTGAAAGAGAGCTCCGTTGCCCTCCATGACAAAGCTTCAGACATCACACAATATCACATACCATGATCTACCTGTAACAAGCAACCCACCAACTTTTCAAGGAGAAGAGAGCTTGATTCCACTTCTTGAGACAGTGCTGGCCAAACTTCTAGAAGAACATGTAGGACAAAAGTCATGCTACAGCCATCTTTGGAAAATGCCATCAGTCCTTGATTCAACTAAATGATAAATAAGGGGGAAATTATTTGATCTTTACTGATGATTCTAGTTAGTTGAATTGGCTTTTGGGTTTTCAACAGTTTCTGGGCATTCTGAGAAACATCTTTTTCCTACTTTGGAAACTATTCATTAGAAACAAAAAGGAAATTCTGGTGTAACATAACATAATAAGGAAGTCTTCTTTGTTTTTTTATTAATTTTGCATACCAACCACAGATCCCCATATCATCCCTCCTCCTGCTCCCACCCTTGCCTTCCCCATTCCCACCCCCTCCTCCAACAGGGTAGGCTCTCCCATAGGGGTACAGCTAAGCCTGGTACATTCAGTTGAGGCAGGACCAAGCCTCTTCCTGCTTTATCAGGGGTGAACAAGGTGTCCAACAATAGGTAATGGGATCCAGAAAGCTGGCTCATGCACCAGGGATAGATTCTGATCACTGCCAGGGCTCCTTAAACATGCTCAACTACACAACTGTCTCCCATATGCAGACGGTCTAGTCCAGTCCTGTGAAGGTTCCGCAGCTGTTGGTCTAAAGTTCATGAGTTCCTTTGAGCTTGGTTCAGCTGTCTCTGTAGATTTCACCATCATAATCTTGACCTCCCCTTGCTCATATAATCCTTTTTCCCTCTCTTCAACTGGACTGGCAGAGCTCAGCCTAGTGCTTGGCTGTGGATCTCTGCATCTGCTTCCATCAGCTACTAGATGAAGGCTCTATGATGACGGTTAGGGTATTCACCAATCTGATTACCAGGGTAAGCCAGTTCAGGTACCCTCACCAGTGTAGCTAGTAGTCTAATCTGGAGTCATCCTTGTGGATTCCTGGGATTCCCTAGCACTAAGTTTCTCCCTTACCCTGTGATGTCTCCCTCTATCAAGGTATCTCTTTCATTGCTCCCCCACTCTGTCCCTCCCCCAGCTCGACCATCCTGTTCCCCCATGTTCTTATCCCCCATCCCCTCCCCTCTATTGCAACCCCACCTCATGTCCAGTTTACTCATCAGCATCACTTCTGTTTCCCCTTCACAAGGTGATCTGTACATCCCTCTTAGGCTCCTCCTTGTTTCCTATCTTCTCTGGAGCTGTGGGTTGTAGTCTGATTATCCTTTGCTTTACATATAATATCCACTTGTGAGTGAGTACAGACCATGTTTGTCTTTCTGAGTCTGGGTTACCTCACTCAGGATGATATTTTCTACTTCCATCCATTTGCCTGCAAATTTCATGATGTCATTGTTTTTTACTGCTGAGTAATACTCCATTGTTTATATGTACCACATTTTCTTTATCCATTCTTCAGTTGAGGGGCATCTAGGTTGCTTCAAGGTTCTGGCTATTATGAATGCAGCTATGAGTATAATTGACCATGTGTCCTTATGGTATGATTGAGCATTCTTTGAGAATATGCCCAAGAGTGGTATCATTGTGTCTTGAGACAAATTGATTCCCAATTTTCTAAGAAACTGCCATACTGATTTCCAAAGTGGCTGTACAAGTTAGCACTCCCACCAACAGTGAATGAGTGTTCCTCTTGTTTCACATTCTCTAACATAAGCTGTCATTAGTGTTTTTGATCTTAGCCATTCTGACAGGTGTAAGATGGTATCTCAGAGTGGTTTTGATTTGCATTTCCCTGATGATGAAGAATGTTGAGCAACTCCTTCAATGTCCTTCAGCTATTTGAGATTCTAGTGTTGAAAATTCTCTGTTTAGATCTGTAGCCCATTTTTAAATTGGATTGTTAGGTATTTCGCTGTCTAGTTTATTGAGTTCTTCATATATTTTGGAGATAAGACCTCTGTCAGATGTGTGGTTGGTGAAGATCTTTCCCATTCTGTAGGCTGTCGTTTTGTCTTATTTACTGTGTCCCTTGCCTTACAGAAGCTTCTCATTTTCAAGAGGTCCCATTTATTAGTTGTTGTTCTCAGTGTCTGTGCTACTGGTGTTATTTTTAGGAAGTGGTCTCCTGTGCCAATGCTTTCTAGGCTACTTCCTACTTTCTCCTCTGTCAGGTTCAGTGTAGCTAGATTTATGTTGAGGTCTTTGTTCCACTGGGATTTGAGCTTTGTGCATGATGATAGATATGGATCTATTTGCAATCTTCTAAATGTTGACATCCAGTTATACCAGTACCATTTGTTGAAAATGCTTTTTTTTCCCATTGTACAGTTTTGGCTTCTTTGTCAAAAATTAGATCTTCATAGGCATGTGGATTAATGTCAGGATCTTCAATTCAATTCTGTTGGTCCACATATCAATTTTTATGCCAATACCAAGCTGTTTTTTTATTACTATAGCTCTATAGTAGAGCTTGAAGTCAGGGATGGTAATGCCTCCAGAAGTTGCTTTATTGTAAAGAACTGTTTTAGCTATCCAAGGTTTTCTGCATTTCCATATGATGTTGAGTATTGTTCTTTCCAATTCTGTGAAGAATTGTGTTGGGATTTTGATGGGGATTGCATTGAATCTGTAGAATGCTTTTGGTAAGATTGCCATTTTTATTATGTTGGGTCTACCTATCCATGAGCATGGAAGATCTTTCCATTTTCTGATATCTTATTCAATTTATTTCTTCAAGGACTTAAAGTTCTTGTCTTACAGGTATTTCACTTGTTTGGTTAGAGTTATCCCAAGGTATTTTATATTATTTGTTGCTATTGTAAAGGGTGATGTTTCTCTGATTTCTTTCTTGGCCCACTTATCGTTTGTGTATAGGAGGGCAACTGATTTTTTTTTTGGTTAATCTTGTATCCTGCCACATTACTGAAGGTGTTTATCAGTTGTTGGAGTTCCTTGGTAGAGTTTTTGGGGTCACTTATGTAGACTATCATATCATCTGCAAATAGCAAAAGAATGACTTCTTCCTTTCCAATCTGTATCCCCTTGATCTCTTTTTGTTGTCTTATTATTCTAGCTAGAACATCGAATACTATATTGAATAGATATGGGGAAAGTGGACAGCCTTGTCTTGTTCCTGATTTTGGTGGAATTGCTTTGAGTTTCTCTCCACTTAATTTGATGTTGGCTGTTGGCTTGCTGTAAATTGCTGTAAATTGCCTTTTTAGGTATGTTCCTTGTATTCCTGATCTCTCCAAGACCTTTATCATGAAGGGGTGTGAGAGTCTGTCAAAGGCTTCTTCAGCATCTAATGAAATGATCATGTGATTTTTTTCCTTCAGTTTGTTTATATGAAGGATTTCATTGACATGTAGTATGTTGAATCATCCCTGCATCTCTGGGATGAAGCCTACTTGATCATGATGGATGATTTTTTATGAGTTCTTGAATTCCGTTTGTCAGTATTTTATTGAGTATTTTTGCATCAATGTTCATGAGAGAGATTGGTCTGTAATTGTTTTTCTTTGTTGCATCTTTGTGTGGTCTGAGTATCAGGGTAACTGTAGCCTCATAGAAAGAATTTAGAAATGTTCCTTCTGTTTCTATTGTGTGGAACAATTTGAGGAGTATTGGTATTAGCTCTTCTTTGAAATTCTGGTAGAATTCTGCACTGAAACCATTTGACCCTGGGCTGTTGTTGTTGTTGTTGTTGTTGTTGTTGTTGTTGTTGGGAGACTTTTAATGACTGCTTCCATTTCCTTGAGGGTTATAAGTCTACGTAAATTGTTTATCTGGTCATGATTTAATTTGGATATATGGTACCTATCCAGAAAATTGTCCATTTCTTTTAGATTTTCCAATTTTGTGGAGTACAAGTTTTTGAAGTATTACCTGACAATTCTCTGGATTTCCTCATTGTCAGTTGTTATATCTCCCTTTTTGTATCTGATTTTGTTAATTTGGATTCTCTCTCTGCCTTTTAGTTAGTTTGGATAAGGGTTTGTCTATCTTATTGATTTTCTCAAAGAACCAACTCTTTGTTTCATGGATTCTTTGTAGTGTTCTCCTTGTTTCTATTTTATTGATTTCAGCCTTCAATTTGGTAATTTCCTGGCATCTACTCCTCCTGGGTGAGTTTGCTTCTTTTTGTTTTAGAGCTTTCAGGTGTGCTGTTAAGTCACTAGAGTGAGATTTCTCCAACTTCTTTATGTGGGCATTTAGTGCTATGAATTTCCCTCTTACCACTGCTTTCATAGTGTCCCATAAGTTTGGGTATGTTGTACAATCATTTTCATTGAATTCTAGGAAGTCTTTAATTTCTTTCTTTATTTCTTCCTTGACCCAGTGGTGACTCAGTTGAGCATTGTTCGGTTTCCATGAGTTTGTAGGTTTTCTGTAATTTGTGTTTTTGTTGAATTCTAACTTTAAGGCATGATGGTCTGAAAAAATAAAGGAGGTTATTCCAAATTTTTGTATCTGTTGAGATTTTCTTTGTGACCAAGTGTGTGGTCAATTTTAGAGAAGGTTCCATGGAGTGCTGAGAAGAAGGTATATTCTTTTGTGTTTAGGTGGAATGTTCTGTAGATGTCTATTAAGTCTATTTGAGTCATAATGTCTGTTAGTTCCCTTATTTTTGTTAAGTTTCTCTCAGACAGACCTGTCCATTGGTGAGATTGGGGTGTTGAAGTCTCACACTGTTTGTGTGTGGAGTTTGATGTGCAATTTAAGCTTTAGTAATGTTTCTTTTACATATGTGGATACCCTTGTATTTGGGGCATAAACGTTCAGAATTGAGACTTCATCTTGATGGATTTTACCTGTGATGAATATGTAATGTTACTCTTGATCTCTTTTGATTAATTTTAGTTTGAAGTCTACTTTGTTAGATATTAGGATAGCTACACCAGCTTGCTTCTTAAGTCCATTTGATTGGAAAGAATTTTCCCAGCACTTTACTCTGAGGTAGTGTCTATCTTTGAAGTTGAGGTATATTTCTTGTATGCAGCAGAAGGATGGATTCTGCTTTTGTATCTATTCTGTTCACCTGTGTCTTTTTATAGGCAAATTGAGTTCATTGATATTAAGGAATATCAATGACCAGTGATTGTTAATTCCTATTATTTTTTGGTGGTAGTGTTGTGTTTTTCACTTCTTTGGGATTTGTTGGTGTGGGATTATCTACTGCCTGTGTTTTCATGGGAGCATCTAACTTCCTTGGGTTCAATTTTTCCTTCTAGGGCTTTCTGTAGGGCAGGATTTGTGGATAAATATTGTTTAAATCTGGTGTTATGGAATGTTTTGTTTACTCTATCTATGGTGATTGAGAGTTTTGCTGGGTGTAATAATCTGGGCTGGCATCCATGGTCTCTTAGTATCTGCATAACATCTGCTCAGGACCTTCTGGCTTTCAGAATTTCCATTGAGAAGTCAGGTATTATTCTGATGGGTTTGCCTTTTTATGTTACTTGGCCTTTTTCCTTTGCAGCTCTTAATATTTTTTCTTTATTCTTTATGTCTAGTGGTTTGATTATTATGTGGCAAAGGGACTTCTTTTTTGGGTCCAGTCTATTTGGTGTTCTGTAACCTTCTTGTATCTTCGTAGGGATTTCCTTCTTTAGGTTGGGAAAGTTTTCTTCTATGATTTTGTTGAATATATTTTCTGTGCCTTTGAGTTGGTATTCTTCTCCTTCTTCTATTCCTATTATTCTTAGGTTTGGCTTTTTCATGATGTCCCAGATTTCCTGGATTTTTTGTGGTATGACTTATTTGGCTTTAGTATTTTCTTTGACTAACGAATCTATCTACTGTATTGTATCCTCAATGCCAGAGATTCTCTCTTCCATCTCTTGTATTCTGTTGGTTATGCTTACATCTGTAGTTTCTGCCATTTACTCAGATTTTCTATTTCCAGCATTCCCTAGGCTTGTGTCTTCTTCATTGTTTCTATTTCAATTTTCAGGTCTTAAACTGTTTCCTTCATATGTTTAATTGATTTTTTGTTTGTTTGTTTGCTTGCTTGTTTGGCTTTCTTTAAGGGATTTATTGATTTCTTCCAATTTTTTGTTTGTCTTTTCCCCAATTTCTTTAAGGGAATTTTTCCTTCCTTCTTTAAAGACCTCTATCATCTTCTTAAAGTCATTTTTAATGTCATTTTCTTCTGCTTCTTTCATGTTAGGATGTTCAGGTCTTGCTAATGTAGAACTACTAGGTTCTGGTTGTGCCATATTGCTCTTTGTGTTGTTGAATGTATTCTTGCACTGCTGTCTACCCATCTCTTTCTCCAATTGGTACAAACATTGTGTGTGTTTCAGGGAGCTACTCTTAGTCCAATTGGAGCTGGTGGAGTTTGTGTCTCAGGGAGCAGCTTGTCTCTTGGTCCAATTGGAGCTGGCAGAGTCTGTGTCTCAGGGAGCAGCTGTAGTCTCAGAGGATGGGTAGGTTTGGTGGGTAAGTTGGGGCTTGTAGGTTACAGGGTCTGGTGTGGGGGTGGTCAGGCCTGCCTGCAGGAGTCCTGCCTGCTGGCCTGCAACTGGAGCTGCAATGGCACAAGTCAACATTCTTAAATTATGCTTATGAATAGATTAACAAGGGACATTTTTGTAGAAAGAAACTAAGAAGTATGTGTTCTATGATTTTGTGTCTGTGTCATGGAAAGTGCGGAATCAGGCTTCATAGCCCTTCATCAGAACAGCTTTGAGAGCATCTACGTTCCTAAGTGACATAGAGTCATTTCTTAAGCCAAGGCTGAATGATTATGACTGTAAGAAACTATTAGATTCTTCAGGTATAGATATGCTTGAACATGAACCTGTGAGACAAGTGTATTAAAATATTTAACTGTCAAAATGGAACACAGATCCCCTAAACTTTAAACATTATTTGTCCTGAAAGGAAGCATGGCTTTATACCATTACTTATCTTAGCTAAATTGTGTAATCATCTATATTTTCAAAATTATATGATAACACAACCTTAAATGTCAATACTTTCACTTGTATTTTCCATAAATATACACCTTATAAAGTAACCAATGAGGGAAGATTGAAGGAAATACTCTTCATTTCAAACTCATAACAAATAAATAAGTAGTTCAGAAACAAAAGTCAACTTATACCATATCCTAGTAAAATGTTGCCCTGTAAACCGCTCTACACCTTCAATTAAAAAAAAAATCTATCTTCTTCATGAAGGGATATTTAGCTAATGGAATTATAACTCTTTGCCTTGGCTCATGAATTCTGCTTACTAAGTGAAGCTCTCTCACAAATCCAAGCAGCATTTACAGGGCTTTTAACTCCAAAAAGCCAAACCCTGGGTGGGCCCACTAATACCGATCACATTTTATTTTCATGCACTTCCATTTGCGTGTGCAAATACCCATATTTGCTCATGGAAATTGCACAGGCAAGCAGATGTTAATTTAGAAAAAGGACAGCCTTATTCGGCATGCACTGATGCATGAAGAAGCACATGCTTTCAGAGCATGAAGATTTTCTAATCTCTGGGCAGTTCAAGAAGAGAAAAAATTAATGTTCATGTACACATGGTGAGTAAATTGACAAATAATAAGGGTGCATTTGAAGAAGCCTGATAAAAGTTAGCATTATTGCATTATTTTACAGCCATGCTATTCTAACTTAATTACATAATTCACTATAATTTTTGCTGCTTTGAACAATGACAATAACCCTACTAAGCTAAGGACAAGAATTAAGTACTTTATTTCCTCCTCTTTAATTCCTAGTATCAATCTTCCTGTTTGTAGAAACAGAGGGCCTCTGGTGAATACCTGCATGCCCATGCCTTTGCTTTTTGCTTGGCTACGATACTTGGTAATGTCAAAACTAAGTTTTCCTGCATCTGCTCCCTTAAATATTTTTGTTAATTCAAGGGAACCTAGCTATAACCTTCAAAGGCTCCCTGCTAGTGGACTCCATCAGCTAGATCCCACTCACTTTCCAAAATAGTGCCACTGGCTGAGGGAAATACACCTTTAATCCCAGCACTTGGGAGGCAGAGCCAGGTAGATCTCTGTGAGTTCAAGGCCAGCCTGGTCTACAGAGCGAGATCCAGAACAGGAACCAAAACTACACAGAGAAAAACTGTCTTGGAAAAAAAAAAAAAAAGGAAACTAAAGCACTCAAAATATGAGCAGCATAGGAGGGGCATTTCAGGTTCAAACCGTAACAGAGGGTCTTCTCACTATAGCTTGTGGATTCTGCTCTGGAACCCCTACAGGATTCTTATGATACAGTATCAATTGATAGAGTGAATTTGCCGAGTGACTCTGGTTGAGAAGTGCCCCAAATCTCCAAACCCTTCAGCTGTCCTGGGTGTTCTTATTGGATCAGTTTTCTCAAGCATGGCAATGTCTCCATTTAAGCTGAGTTGTCTACTAGTAAGATCCTCAGTGCTGTACACACACACACACACACACACACACACACACACACACAAGGCTTTAGGGGGATGTATCTTCCCCAATCCAGATAACAGGCTCAAAGAGGATGAAGCTCAACACAACATGGTCTACAGCTAAGATCTCTTTGAGTCTTTCTTTAGTGGCTCTTTAGTATAGACTGATTACTTTGCTCTAAGCTGATTTGCTGTCAGGTGATGGTAGCAATATTAGCATAAGAATTTGCAGAATAATTTTTCATTTTACAAGTCAGTGGTACTTTTGAACTAGCTGAAAAGAAAGGGGCAAGGAAAGAGAGACAGTAGCAGAGAGAAAATAGACATATAAAATAGTTGACCATATAAACAACTGGTGTAGAGACCTCACATGCCACCTTGACTGAAGAGCACTTTCAACAGCACAATCACAAGACATTCCAGAGATGGACGAAAGGAGGAACCCTCTGAATGTCACTGTCTTCATTTGCAAAGGACTTATATCACCTTGTTGTGGAAAGGATGACTTGACATAATGGTTTTGAAAAGATCTAATT
Source organism: Peromyscus aztecus (assembly GCA_902168405.1). Classification (NCBI taxonomy): domain Eukaryota; kingdom Metazoa; phylum Chordata; class Mammalia; order Rodentia; family Cricetidae; genus Peromyscus; species Peromyscus aztecus. Next base: position 19,513 of record CABHPQ010153075.1, on the reverse strand, counting down.
AGATAAGACTGACAAGACACCTGGGTATTTAAAAGAAACATGAGAGAAATGAAAATATTGAAAAGTTAGAAAGAGAAAAGGGGAAAGAAGAGAAAGGAAAGATAGAGAAAGGTGTATCAATATTTCTTTAGTAAGCTGTCTTCTCAAACAAGTTTTACATCATGAATACAAAAAAGTCATAATTTTGTTTTGTAATTGAGGTTCAAAAGGTGCGCCAAATAGGTTAAGACATCCCACATTAAGAGAGATTAAAAGGGAAAATGAAAACAAATGATGAAAGAATAATGAATTTAGAATTATTTTATGAAAATAATCTAAACTGGCAATATATAAATTTTAGTTCCTTCATGAGGTGTTATAATTATCTACCTAGGTGATAATGAGTGATTCCTAGTGGTGACAAAGTTCTTAATCCAACTTTTTTAAATTGAAGTTCATTTAAAAGCAGTAAAAAGAAATTACCTCTTTATGTTTTACTCGCTATGCTTAAGTTAAAGCATAACTTTATATAATTATGACTTTCTCTTTACAAACTGCATATATATATTATAGATAAATATTATAATCTGCATTGCAGCCATTTCAAGTTTATAGTAAAGACAATAGAGTTATTTTAGATGAGCAAAATTCATCCGAACTTCAATGATGTGTACTTTTGTATGTGTGTTTTCATAAAGTCTGTAACACAGATATAATATATGATTTAGATCAGATTGATGGTGGATATGGCTCAGTGATAGAATGTATGTTTTATATGCATAAGGTCCTGAGTTCCAGCCCCTGTAACAAAAGAAAATTTCAATTTTGGACTAAAACAAGAAAATTTGATTAATAAATATTTATGGACAACTGGAAAGCTGTTGGCACATGAGAAAATGTTTTGTGACTAAATACTACTTTTAAAATTCCTAAATGAATTATGTCAGTAACTAATTTTGCAACCACTAGATATTACATAGTAATATAACTTTTAAAATACTTACGTTTACCAGCTTAACAAACATAAATGTAGGAGTTTCACTTCTGATGAAAAAAATTGAAATGTGAAACAGATTTAACCATGTTGGATTATTTGCATACATTTCCTAAAACATAATATTTTGCTATTTTGTAATTCCTCATTGTTTAATACTCAGTGTACTTCTTTAGTTTTGATTGACCTTGTTCATTCTGTGTTAATCTAAAAAATGTTTTAAATAATCAGTCTCTGGTCAAATTCATTTTGTAGTTAATAGGCTGCCTAATAATTACTATGGTCTAATTATTCCGTATGTTTGTTAAGAGGTCAATGTCCTGTTAGTAAACATTTAAATTTTTAACAGCATAATTTTTTTTTATAATACAATAATGTCTTTGCTGCTTTTCACCTGGAGCATATTCAGCATAGGTTAGAGGTTAATGCCAGTCAAGATGAATAGTGAGTTAACATCAGCTAGGCTGTAGAGTCTCAGGTCCATGAGCAGGTGCCCTTTTGTGCTCTGTGGCTATCTTTGTAGTAGAGTTACAGCAGTAACAATTCTAATTAGTTGTAGAACTGATTACAGCCAAAATATGTCCTATGCCTGTTTCCTCTTTAGACACACAGTTCTCTACATACCATACATTCCCTTATTTGCCAAGATACTGCCTTACTTACCTGGCACTGACAGCATTAACTTACATTACATGTAAAACTGATGAGAAATGAATCATACATAGTTCTGTTTCAAGAACTGCTTTCTGAGATTCAAGGCAAATTCATTGGATTGAAACCTCTTCCCACTGAATGACTACTGATAACTGAATCACGTGGCAATAGCAATTCTGAAAATATGTTTTTACTATCCTTAATAATTTTATGGGAGCTTCCTTAAGCATTAACTCAAATGTTTCCCCAATCACAAGCCATGTCCTCTCCCAAGTCAAAAAAAAAAAAAAATCCTGGCTCAGTAAGAACATATTCTATGTCCTCATTTATTCCTACAGCTTCATTTGTGAAAAGAAACAAAGTCATGTGAGAAATATTAATTAGTACAGATTCTCTTTGAAGAAGGAAATATATAAATCTGATTAAATAGTTTTATTAATTCACTCTGTCTTAGCCATGATGGTGCATGCCTTTAATCTCAGCACTCAAGAGTAAGAAATAGGTGGATCTCTATGAATTCAAGGCCAGCGTGGTCTACATAGTGAGCCCCAATCTAGCCAAGGACATAAAGTGAGATTCTGTCTCAAAAAAAAATCTACTTCATGCTTTCTGAGTCTTTTCTAAAGTTACAAACATAATATGAAGCAATTTAAATCATAAAATATTACATTTCATCCTTTTACCTAGAATTATCACTTATCAAAATAACTAATATACTTAAATGCTAATATTTTTCATGCAGGTTTGAAAATCTTGCTTTCAAAATGAATGTAAAAGTGTTACAGTATTTTTTTTTTCAAGAAAATTCTAGGGATCCTACAAAGGAGGCATTTCCCCATATATTGCATAAATAAGTGAAAGCGGGTCATGTAGTTTAACATCGCCCATCAGCAAAAATGCATCAGACAAGCAAATCCCCATTGTTTAGTTCCAGGATCAAGACATGAACTTTGCATGAAAAACTAAAGAATCCAAAAACAAAGGGATTAAAAAGACACAAGGTTGTGGCCTACTACTGTAGTAGGGGTGAAGAGAGGAGCTAAGGCCAGTGGGAGCTCTAGGGGCTGTCAGGGGAATAGTGTCACCAAGAGGAAGAACTCTGGAAACACTCAATGAGTGTTGCCTCAGCTGGCCTCAAATTTCACCAACCTGAACTCCAGGCTCAGATTCTTCACCTAATGGAGACTCTGTCGACCTGTACGTATGTATGCCTTCCTGAAGTTAGATCTCAGGGCAGTTGTCTCACCATCACAAAATGAATGGCATTTTTGTTTCTTCTGTTATTTTCTAAGAGCAAGATTGGAAACCTGCTTTCTGACTTGAGAAAATGCAAGGAACTATTCTCTTTAAAAGTTACCTTGCTTGTCAGACATGTATGTCTAGTTCCAGAAAATCTACTTAAACGTGCTATTTGGAGATTCATAAAAGTTGAATAAGTCAAATCTGCTCTGTGTTTTATCCCTCAATCAACCTTCAGGATTGTTTTACTTCTTCTCCTGTTTGAATATGTTTAAAGGATAGAGAAGAAATGAGATCCTTTAGGTGTACTATTTAGGTCTTTCTCTTCTCTTCTCTAAGAAACTAATAAATCAAAAAGGAAACAAGCATTTCCTAGATTTTTCCACATTCCTGTCCTCTAGGCAGTATTTACTGAAGACATAGCCTGTACAGGAAGTGCAATCACCCAGATATGATAAAGAGAAATGGCAAAATTATTTCCTTCCACAAGACACTTAGAGAAACAGAAATGCATGCTCCACAGGTTTTATGCAAAAGAAGCTTCTAAAATTAAAATTAGTTGCACTCTGGGTGGAGAGTTTGTATATCCCTAGTTTAACACAATGGAAATTCCTTATTAGAAGACAAAATGTGAGCTCTTGATATAGTGTCATTTATGATCTGGTTTCTTGAGGTGAGGGAGCATCTTATGCAGAAAATAAACAAAGAAAATGCAAACAGAATACACTTGTTACCAAGCATTAAATTGTGACATATAAAAACTAAATCTCACAGGACACAGAGAAGTAAAGTAAAACTGAGCTGGAAGGTTTCTGTTTCCACTTTCCCCTTCCCTCTTTCCCTCTCTCCCTTCCTTATTTTATTAGGGTTTAGTATACATATAGTAAAATAAAGGAAATGATGAGCTGACGAGCATACAATACAGTTGAGTTTAGCACCCATCTGTACCTGTGTCATCAACAGCCACATCAAGTTCTAGAACAGTCTAGCACTTTCTTCTCATTCAATGTTGAGACCCTTCTGCTTTCTCTTACAAAGGGAGACCAATAAAACCCAAACTCTGCCGGGTGGTGGTGGCGCATGCCTTTAATCCCAGCACTCGGGAGGCAGAGGCAGGTGGATCTCTGTGAGTTCAAGGCCAGCCTAGTCTACAAAGCGAGTTCCAGGAAAGGCGCAAAGCTACACAGAGAAACCCTGTCTCAAAAAATCAAAAAAAAAAAAAAGACCCCAAACTCTATGAACTCCAGAAGGAAAGAATACAATGAACTAAAGCCTGAAATGCAAGGAACAAGGTGTAGGAAAGATAGCAGCACTGGGGCTGTTGGTTTTTTTTTTTTTTAATTTTGTTTTTTGGAACTATAATGTAATTAAATCATTTCCCCCTTTCCTTTCCACCTTCCAGTTCCTCCCATGCTCCTCCTTGCTCTCAAATTCATGGCCCCTGTTTTCTTTAATTGTTGTTACATATATACCTAGACACATAAATACAGCTTGTTCAGTCTGTTTGTTACTGTATGTTATAATCTTGTATCTATATAATCACACACACACACACACACACACACACACACACACACACATATATATGTATGTATGTATATACAGGGATGACCACTTGGAATCAGATAACCAACTGAGGGTCTCTTCCTTGAAGAAGATCATTTCTCCTGTCCTCAGCATCCCTCAGTTGGTCATACATTTTTATTTTTTCAGTCTAGGATTGAGGACCTGCAAGCTTTCCCTCTTCAATATTAGCATGTCCATAGGTGTCATCATTGTTCAGGTCTTGTTCAGACAGACACACTTGTGAAACTTCACGGGTGTAACCCCTCTCACATTCCTAGGAGACACAATCTCACAGCGAACTTCCTGTTTCTCTGGCTCTTACAATGCCCCACCCCTTCCCCAAACCTTAGGTATAGGAATTGTCTTGTAGTTAGTTGTTCTCCAACTCCAGTAGCCACACGTAAACTAATATGTATAACTTGTAACATATTATGCTTCAGAACTAAGCCTATGACCCAGTGAGTTTCTCATGCGCTTCCTATTATTGCTCTTGACTAAAGACGTATGTTAATTTCTAACGCATTCTCTAGCTTTTTAATGGCACCCTGACAGATCTCTGTGAGGGCGATTGGCACAACTTGCGTTATAATCTGACCTAAAATCCCTTCCCCCCCCATCCTGTCTCCATATCTCTGCACTGTTCTTAGAGTCTGATTCCGACTTTCAGTCTCTCCTTCATTTGGGAAATTATTCCAGTCCTGTTCAAATAGTTCTACCAACACTTTCTGTTTGTTGGTACCTTCATCTCCTGATCATAGAAAGCTTTTCCTAGCACACTTCCATCTGAGTCCCCAGAATTCTGAGGCTATCGTCAGATTCAGAGGTCTGTAGCTTAGCTTGTTGACGTAGAAGAATGGTCTTCCCTTCTCCAGTTCCCCGCTGCTAGTCCAGGCCCCAAGATCCTCCAACTTGTTTTGTCTTGCCTTACCATTCTTGCTCATCTCCAGTCTACCTTGTTATTGTAGTGACCCAAGTTTGACCTCTGGACAGTATCTCATAAAGCTCACACATTGACACACTTGAAGCATTAAAAATGCATAGTGATTGACAGGTAAGATATACACAAAGAAGTTAGCATTGATAAGGAAAGAGAGAGAGAGAGAATCAGGATAAAGGTAAGGTATGGCCCAGAGTGGGAAGAGTACAGGGATTCAACAGCCATAATTGACAAGAAACTATTAAAGTTCCTGGGAGAATGATAGAGCATTCCATAAGAACATAGCAGATGAAGGGAAAAACTTTTATGGAAGTCAAGAAAGCCACAATGGCATGTGTGCCAAGTCGCCATCTTCAGATGGTCATAAATTTATTGTAAATAGGTAATATTCAGTAAGATCAGGACCATGAATAGTCACCCATAGTTAACCAGAGCAGTTGTTAAAGATGGAGCCTTCACCATCAATTTTAGAACAATTCCTTCACGTGTGCTATTAAATGTACTTATTTCATCTACAAGGTTTGCCAAACTAACAGCTCCACTGAGGATGCCAAACTCCCAACTGCACCTGAAATTACTTTGAATTGCTGGTGGCTGTGAACTTACTAGAATATTAAATAAAATAAAATCGAATAAAATGTTAAATTTTTTAAGCATTTAATTCCCACAGTTAGAAATTCTTCCCGTATTTCCCACTGCCTGCCTGTAGCTAGAAACTGCAAGTTCACTGACAAGCAGATTTCTGTCAGAGTTGCAATTTGTTTCCTGCATAAACAAGTTAGAGGTGTTTTAGCAAACTGAAATATAAACACATGCACCCATTGAAAATTGGCTTTCTTGGAATGAGACTTTTAAATTATAGCAGTAAGCATGACGAAAACCCTGAGAGTCATGGTTTAAATGTGCAAATACTACACATAAAGTTTAAATGTGCAAATACTACACATAAACACTGAACCTATTCACGTGATTTCAGTGCTTTTTTAATGTGTTTTGAGTTTATGGCCAGCATTCCTTAAGTTACAAAAACATTGTAATATAAATGTGTTTGTGTTTAGTTAAGGCATTGATTTCCAAGATGCTCAGATGCCTAAGAAATGACTATTCATAAATGGCATTCAATAAAAAGGAAAAGATGATCAGGCTACAAGCATGCTAAGCACGGTCTTGTCATTGCTTTTCAGAAATGCTAGGAGCAGCCTAAGAAACATGGAAAGTGCATGAGTAAATAAATGGCCTTAGAAAATAATAAATAAAACTGTCATGGCTTAAAGGTGGTATGATTCACTATATAGAAATGTGAAAATATTATATGAAGCTATTGGAATTAAGCATGAGGTTAAGAAAGTCAAAATTATTTTCACTGTTGAAGCTGTGTACCTGAAACATGAGTGCAAATTTTTACTTTTTGTGTGTTTGATATTTTCATAACAAAATCGTTAAATTTATATTTAATTTTATGTATGTGTGTAGCAAGTCTTTCCTTGTACTGCCAGCTTCCAAATAATGACACAGAAGCTTCTTATTAATTATGAAAGCTTAGTCTTAGTTTAGGCTTGTCTCACTAGCTTTTATAACCTAAATTAACTCATTTATTTTCATCTACATTCTATTGCATGGCTCCTTACCTCATTTCTCTGTACTGCTCATGCTGTTTTCTCCACATCTGGCTGGTGACTCCCCCTTTCTTCTTCCCAGAGCTCTCTCTGTCTGGAAGTCCCACCTATACCTCCTGCCTAGCTATTGGCCATTTAGCTTTTTATTAAACCAATTACAGTGACATATCTTTACACAATGTAACCAAATATCTCACAACATATGTGAATTGTATTTACATCATTTCCCCCTCCCTCTCCTCCCATCAACTCTATCTATGTCCTTTTCCTTCTCAAATTCATGGTCCTTTAATATACATATATACATATCCAAAAGTTATTTCCAGATTCAATCTTGTTCCAATTAAAATCCCCACAACATTCTTCACAGAAGTAGAAAAATCTATCCTAAATTTCATATGAATCTGAAAAAGACCCCCAGTATCCAAAGCAATTCTAAGCAAAGAGAACAATGCTAGAGTTGTTCTGAAGATTTTAAAATATATTATAAAGCTATTATATTCAAAATAGTATAGTACTGGCACGAAAGCGGGCATGTAGACTGGTTGAACAAAGTAGAACACATAAACATGAGTGCACATAACTACTGATATTTGACAAAGAGGACAAAAAAAAACCACACTGTAGAAAAGACAGCAGCTTCTTCAGATGGATATAGGAAAACGGTATGTCCACATATAGAAGAATGAAACTAGACAGTGACTTTAAAATTGAAATATTTTACTGCAAGTCTGAATTTCCAGTTTCTAAAACTTTGGAAATTCAAGCCATAGTGAGCTGACACTTTATTGGTCCTGGCAGGGTTGGCAAGGCTGAGCAGCATGTTCCCTTCTGAAGGAAGCATATAGTCACTGGTCCCCATGACTGGATCCTGCAGTAACCTGCACCATGTACTGCCTTCACCTGCTTCACTCTTGCATGACTGGCCCAAACTCTGTGCACTGCTTCCATGAAAGGAATGATATCTGAGTTTCATTATCTCTATGTAATGTAATGGCAATATCAAAACCTAATGAGGCAATGCTTCTAGGAATTAATTCAACAACATGCTAGAAAAATGCTAAGCATTTTATAAATAATGACCACTATTATTTTATTGGTAAAAAAATGAAAACTATGTGTATTTCTTAGCAGAGGAGCCACATTTAGATTCATGGTAAAGACAGCATTTTATATTGTAGCTGCCAACTAACATTGTCAAAACTTTGTTGATTTTTTTTTGATAAGCACTTAAAGCTAACTTACTACAAAGCAGAAACCAGAGAAGCAAATAAAAAATTTAGATCTATAATACTCTGTATTTTTTAATATATTCAAAATCCCTGCAGTTTGTGTGTTTAGTTGATCTGGTTGATTGGTTAAGATGATTCCAAAAATCAAGCACATTGTGGTGGTTTCAAAGAAAATGGCCCCCAAAGGGCACTGTTAGGAGGTGTGGCTTTGTTGGAGGAAGTGTGTCACTGTGGGGGTGGCCTTTGAGGTCTCCTATGCTCAAGCTACTCCCACTGACACAGTCCACTTCCTGTTGCCTGCTGATCAAGATGTAGCCAGTACCATGTCTGCCTGCCTGCATACTGCGATGCTCCTCATCATGATGATAATGGACTGAACCTCTGAACTGTAAGCTGAGATCTCAATTAAATGTTTTCCTTTGTAAAAGTTGCTGTGGTCATGGTGTCTCTTCACAGCAATAGAAACTCTAACTAATGACATTCATACAAGCACTCTACCACTAAGCAACACTTCCAACCCTCCCAAGAAGCTTTTAAAAGTGAGAGGTAGAAATAGACATCTAAACAGCTAATTCTAGACAATTGACTGTGGAAGTAGAGAAAATACACATTAAGTATTCATACTTAATCCTGTCCCCAAACACATACTTATATAAATATCTCATCCTAAAATAAGTAATGAGGAAATCAAAGAGTAGCTGAGGGTAAAAAAATGAAAGTTGGGTAAAGATTGCTACCACCTATCTCACTCCTGAGAAGGACTGCAGTGCAGGCCCAGGATGTTCTGGTAGCCAAAGCTTAAGGGATATTGTGATGGTTAACCTCTATGGTCAACTTGATGAGATCTGGAATCAGTCTGGTGATGGGCCTCTGAGGACGTCTGTAAGGAAATCTCTTTATTAGGTTAATTGAAATAGGGAGACCTGCCCACTCTGGACAGTAACATTCTCTGAATTAGGATCTTGGGCTGCATAAGTAGGAAAGAGTGAGATGAACACACGTAACCACTGCTCTCTTCTTCCTGACTGTGGATGTGAGCGGCTGCTCCAAGCTCCTGCTGCCCCACCTTGATAGTGTGTACCTTCAACTATGAGCAAAAGAAACCCCTTCTCCCTTAAGTTGTTTTTGCCAGGGCATTTTATCAAAGCAACAGGAAAAGAAAGTAAGCTAGTCATACTACCCATTACAAGATTTATAATACACATAGGATTGTAAATTCACCAGAGGAGCAGGAAGAAGCTAAGTTTCGTGGTAATGAGACCTTGGAGAAATATATTCTCATAGTTAGACTTTTGTCAGAACTGAATGTTCGTCATCCTGCATTAATGGTTTCTAGGGAAACTCCCAGTAGCCATCAGGTATAGACAGACTTCTGTGAAGGATCAGAGAGAAGATATTTTAACCTTACTTGATCATCCCATTTCTCTCATAGTTCTCCGCTCTGTTTTTGAAAAATGAGAACAAGCACGGACTAGTTGCAAAGAATTGTCAGAGCTGTGTTCCAGTAAATGTAATTTAGGAAAATAAGCAACAAGATATGGAGCAACCTGGAGCTTGCACAGGCTCCGCCCCCAGAATGTGCTGCCCAGTCACATGATCACCCTGCTTCTAGCAGCAAGATATCTAAGATGAAGAATGGTTCATTTTTATGGATTAAGCCTCCTTGAAATAGCTGTAGAGTCTATGTTGCCACCAGATGCCATGTTGGTGTCTGTAGTCCTTGCTGCAGCTGGGGGCCATGTTGGTGTCCATGTTCTATGCTACAACCAGAGGCCATGTGGATATCCATGACCCATGCAGCCACCATGGGCCATGTTGATGTCCGTGGTCCATGTTGCTACAAGAGGTCATATGGATGGATGTCTGTGGTCTGTGTTGCTGCCAGAGGGCATGTGGATAGCCATGATTCGTGCTGCCACCGGGGCCACGTTGATGTCTATGGTCTATGTGGACATCTGAGACCATGTTGATGTCCATGGTCTGTGCTGCTGCAGGGCATTGTGTTTATGTCCATGACCTTTGCTTACATGGTGGGGGGGGCATGTTGGTGTTTATGGTCATACTGCCACTGGCTGTTACAGGCAAGGGAGCTTCTTTTGCTGTTGTATTGATGACTGCAGATCCATAACTGAGAATTAGAGACACTGAAGGCTTTTCTGATAGTCTCTCCCCCCTCCCCCCAAAAACCGAAACTGTACAGACAGAAAGCTATTGAAGAGAATCCTTAAAAATTGTGACAAAGATGCTGAAGTGGAGCTCTTCACAGTCGATGGCTTCTGGTGAGGGGAGGGAGAAGGACTCAATTATCTTTAAGGGGCTGGTCACTGGGAGTTTGACCATGCTCCAGTGAATATATGGGTAACACAAATTGGACTTGGTATATATTTTTTTTTCATTTGGTGGGGGAGGGCACAAGGGTGAGAGGGTGGACCTAGGAGGAATGGACAGTGAGAATGATCAGGGTGCATTGTATGAAATTCCCAAATAATCAATAGGGATATTATGCTGGGGGAAAATTTAAAAAAAAAAAAGATTCATTTGGTCCATAGACTGTTGTCCTGTGTTATCAATAAAAAAAAAAACCAGGACTGTCGGTTTCAAAAGATGTTGGTTTTGGTAGGTGTATTAGTAAAAACAAATAAAAACTGATTTTACTATTAATGTTTTATGGAATTGACCACCTACTTACTCCTCATGGCTTAGAGCCTTATATAAAAAGTGAACCAAAATTCCTGTAAGCAAAGTGTAGTAACAGAGCTTGCATTGTGCAGCCATATTGTTAACCAGTACTTTTTTAAAAAAATGCCTGAGACCTAGTCCAGGTAGAGTGTGTAAGCTGCTCGCCCTGAAGACCCCTGAACCCATGGTACCTGTATCAAATAATGCAGCTTCTGGAAAGGTCTACTCGACACATTGTTATTGATGTATGCCCTCCAGGGACAGAGGGTCAGCTGCTAGAAGGGTGCCTTACAACTTCCCAGAACATCTTTCAAAAGTTCTGAGGAAATCAGGAACCTTAAATAACAGGATTTTGTTTAGTAAGCAGTAATTAAAAATGTGCCTCGCCTCTACAGTCATCCTATTTTTTAAAGAGTCACCAGCTCAATAATATCAGAATGAAGTAATAATCCATCTCAACCTAAAGAAATCATCTTCACACTGCCCTTGTAAAATTTATTTTTAAAATGCTATACATAAAAATGATCTTTTCAGTGCTGGGCATTTCATAGTTGCTCAGGGAAAAGCTGTTGAATTTGAATGTGTGTATACATAGAAAAATATAATTAATTAAAGCTCAACAATGTCTTCCAAGAGTGCAGAGACTAAAGTAACACAAGTTTTCAAGTTTGGGAAAGACTCCATGGAGGAAGTTGCAACTCAGTAATAATAGAAGTACAATGCACCATTTAGGTCAGAATCACGGGATGCATGAGGCCCAGGAGGGTGGCACCGGCAGAAGGCCTTGCATCTACAAAGGTGTGCCGTCAGAAGTTACAGGATGAAAAGTGCTTCACTTTGTTGAGAGCATGATGTGAAGAAGACACTGGAGAGGAAGCAGGGGAGGCGAGCTGAACACTGTGGAGTTAAAACATTGTTTAAAATAAGACCACCCATGAGAGCCTCCGTCAATAGCTAAGATCCTACAGGAGACCTGTCCCGGGGAAATAAATTGTGTGCTGACTACTGGGGTCCTAACCAGAGAAACAAAGAGAATGGATGTGCAGCAGGGGTCTGCACATCACCTTGGAGCACCCACTGCACTGTTGTCACAGCTCTGGGAAGGATCAGGTTTCCTAATTACATGAAAAGATACCCTGCAAAGTACAGAGGGAAACGCGTGTTCTCCTGCACTAAAGATCTTAGACACAGCATTAGCCAAGAAGCCACTCAGGTGCAGGTCCTCGGGCTCCCTGTCCTCTTGAACTCTCACCATGTTTGGGAGCGAATTATAGTAAATTGTGCTTTTCTTTGCCAAGAATAAAAAGGGAAGAGGATGAAAAAATAAAAGAGAAAGTCTCCTTTTGTTTTCCTCACTTCCCACTGGGTTCTTGATTCGTTAGGAATCAGTTCCAGTTGCTAAGGCTTCCCTGGAGCTGGCTGCTGTGGCTTTGCCTGCTGGCCTCCAGTGTAACACAAGCAGCCTGCAACCTCACTCCACACCCAGCCTTTTATCCATGGGAGCAGGAGTGCCTTCTTGCCTTCGGAAAGCTTGCACAGCTGCCTGATCCAAATGAGAAGCTCTGCCTTTTAAATAATGCTGAGACTGGCTGACAATAAGCACTCGGTGCTTGAAAACTGGATGCTTGTTTCAGTGTGATCTCTTCATTGGTTCCTAGACCTCAAACTCCCTAGAGAATGCCACAGATTCACATGCTGTCTCTGAAATATATATACATATAGCACCTGCAGCTCTGATTAGCCTAGAAAGGGTGTGAGAAAAAATAAAGAAAAGCATATTCTTGCTGCCAGACAGCTCCCTGTTAGTGGTACAGGTGAGGAAGCTTAAAAACTAAGTTAGTCTATCAAAAGGGCAAGAAAAGTATATTATCCACCTGCCTCCACAATATCTTAAGTAGCTTTAGAATGACTTTTTGCCTGCTTCCTTTTTTGATAATGAAATATCAGCAGGGAAAGTGATCATAAAGCAGCAGTGAATACAAACCAGAATGCTACAGAGAGGTGCGATGGGAAGGATCAGTGGGACACAGGAGCAGAAACCCGTCTCCAGTCTGCTGGGTGATCCATGAATACTTGAAACTCCCTAAGTCTCAGTCTCTGATCATCGTAAGTAGCTCCTAAGGTTGGCAAGGCTGAATTAGATGCTGTGCTGATTTACCACCTCCAGTAAAAAGGCATCAAAAGTGTTCATTTGGGGAAACACCTGTGAAGCAAGCAGGGTGGGAGCAGAGGAGCTGGCAGAGCCATCAGATGGCATGGCCATCTGGCCTCTGTGAAGGAAATAGCAAGCAAAGTTCAATGGAAGTCTCTGGGTTGTGAGTCTAGGAAAACTGTAAAACAAAGTGGGTACCTCTCAAGCTATGCCCTCATCAAAGAACCCTCCATTCCCCAGGAACAGACCCACCAAGCATCCATGCTATAGTCGCTCATCAGGCAGAGCATCTTGTGGGAATTGTGGCCTCCTTACAACTCTCATGATGGGTCTCCAAGCACAGCCGTGATAGCAGACAGTTACATTTGCTGCTAAAAGAGGTCTTCAAGCTGTGCTCTCACAGGCTGGACCAACATATGTGAAAATCACTTGACACTAGTAATTGGCTTATCAAAGCTATTCTGGAAAAGTACCTTTTCCCCTTAAATGTCACATATTTTGTTGGTATGAATGACAAACATAGTATATATAGTTTAAATTAACTTTGCGTTGCAAGTTGATCGGTGTTTAGCTAAACAAGATTGAGTTTGAGAATAACATAGTAATAGGAATATTTGTTCATTAGTAAATTATGCACATATTGAGAGAGGTTGATAGCAGAGGCTAGCTATTTGTTTGTTTTAGAAAAATTGGAGAAATTCACATAAGCAACTTGGGTACAAAGTCCATCAGTCTTGGAGAATCAAGGTATGAGTTAGCATCCACCTTTTAATGATAGGCAGGATCTTCTTCTGAATCATAGCAGTCTTAATGAATGTGAAGGATTAATTTTGTGATGAAGATGCCTGTAAGCTTGCAAGCATGAGATCAGAACTCCTTGTCCTCAAGCTTGCATGAAAAGTGTTCTTGTTGTTTTCCCAGTAGAGTAAAACTTTGCCAGGATAATTTGTGATCAAAACCTTCTGAGTCATTCCACCCCCACATGAAGTCTCTTTCCCTTCTTAAAAACTCTGAAATAGATCTTTTTAAATAAAAAAAATTAAAATTAAAAAAAAAGAAATACAGCATCTAGTAGTGAGCTGGAGAGTGGATAACAGCAGGAGGAGGAAAGATTCTGCAATGATTTGATCTTCCATGCAGGCACAGATTTCTGAGGAGAGGCCAGCTGGTGATAAACTCTCCAGGGAATAACAAGATGGGCCCGCAGTGGAGTGCTGGCTGTCTGTCAGAGGGGTCGAGGACACCAAGAGAACACGGCCCACAGGATCAGCTAAGCAGGGCTCACAGGGACTCACAGAGACCGATGCTGCCATCTCATCTCGGTCCTCTCCTGACATATTATGGTAGCTTAATGTTCTTGTGGGACTCCTGACAGTGGGAGTGGGGGATGTCTGACTCTTCTGACTGCTCTTGGGACCCTTTTCCTCCAATTGGGTTTTCTTATCCAGCCTTGATATGAGGGTTTGTGTCCAGTCTTACTGTAACTTGTTATGGGGTGTTTGGTTGATATTCCTGGGAGGCCTGCTCTTTCCTGTAGGGAAATGGAGGAGGAGTGGGTCTGGGAGATGGGGAGGGGGAGGACTGGAGGAAGGGGAAGTTGCAGTTGGGGTATAATGTATGAGAGAAGAATAAATTTTAAAAAATAAAGTAAAAAAATTACATCCCACCTGATCTTAAAAAAAAATAGAATACTGGCAGCTTTTTTTTGGCAGCTTTTGCAAAGGACCCAGTTTTGGTGTCTAGTACCCACATGGTGACTCACAACCAGCCATAACTCCATACTCTTCTGCACTCTTCAACCTCCATGGGCTTCTGTATGCACATGCTGCAAAGATATCAACTCAAACACATAGGCTCTCTCTCTCATCTTTACAAAAATAAATATATAAACTTCAGAAATTATTTCATCTTGGTATTGTGGCAATTTTCATACATTAAATTTCTGGAATCCCATATAGAATTAATAATATCTCATTTTAATTTGGAAAAGGGGATATTTTTCCCTACTCATCTTCAAGAGCAGAGCTGCCATAACATGTCAGTCCAGATTTATAGGTATGAGGGTCAAATGTTTCCATCAAGGTTATATAATACTTATATTATGACTTACATGCTTTCCTGCAATAAATGCCTATTCCTGTGGGTTCTACGCACCACTAAAATATTTCATTCCTTCATAGTCAAGGAAGTAATCTATTGTCTCGCATCTTCATTGTCTAAGCTTCTATATCTTTCAACATTATCCTTTCTCAAATGATGAAAACTGTCCTATAAAAACAGAAGTGTAAAATTTTTCATATATGTTGCTTTCTAATCTTCATACAAATATCTTTATGGAGTACTGCATAATGGATACATATATATTTCTAGATATTTATTTATTTTTATTCAATGTGTATTGGTGTTTTGGCTGCATGCATGTCTGCTCACCATGTGCATGCCTGTCACCCTCAGAGGCCAGAAGAAGATATTGGATCCTCTAGGACTGGAGCTAAAGATCATTTTAAAGATCTTTAAACATGTGGATGCTGGGAATGGAACCCAGATCCTCTGGAAGAGCAGCCAGTGGTCTTAACTATCTCTACATTCCCAGATGTATTTCCAGGTATCTAGGAGTCTAGGCTGTTACTAACTTTTTGACCTTGTAAACATCACTTAACCTTGTGACTCTCAATAACACACACCTAGAATAAAGCCTAATACATAATGGATGCCTACTCAGTTATGGCGTGCAATGTATTTCCTAACATATCAGCCACAGGAAAACATATAGGAAATGTCTTACAACTTGTCAAAAGCAAACTTGACAAAGTAAACACTTATAATAATTAAAGTTATTAGAGATGCTTGTAAGTATACAGCTATGGGTTGAAAACAAGCAGAAGACAGGAAACATCCAAATAAATAAATCCAAATGAATCTCATAGTGCAGTGTTCTCTACTGTCAATGAAGTCCCAAGAGGCACACTTAGCACTGCGTATGTAAGAGAAAAGGTAAATGTGACCAAATATTGACTACCAGTTGCTTCATAACAGCCTTCAAAGAGTCACTAATCTTTACAAACCAGGAGCCTGTAGTCAGTATTAGACATTTTCCCTATGTCTTCTTTAATATTTTCTCCATTTATTTCAGACTTTGATTTTTGCATGCCTGGGTCCAAGTATATACTCCTTTTCAAGCAAATTGACATATTACATCCCCTAGGAAACAGGGCCTTCTCTGAAATGTATGGATCTTCTCCTGCCAAGTAGAGAAAAGTCTTCCTGTCTTAATCGGGTCAAGGCCCCTCCTTGTTAGGCCCAGAGGTTGCTCAGCAGTAGCTGGTACAGAGAATGATTCCTGCTCTGCAACTGTCTGTTACCATGGAGACATGCTAATTAGTGAATGATGAGAAAGCCAGAGGAGTTCAGGGTCTATAAAATCAGGAGAACCAAAGGGAAATGAGTGGAGAAATAGAGATGGAGAGAAAGGAGAAGATGTTTGTGGGACAATGGCAGGTTAGATGTCCTCGAATGAGAGGATCACCATGAAGAAGGAAAGGAGTTATGAAAGGGAAAGACTAGCCATGACAGAGAGCTTGATGAAGGGCAGAGACTGTAGCCCGAGAAAAGAAATGGGACACTCTGTTGCACAGAGTATTAATTCCTAGGGTCATGGATGTCACAAATACGTATTTGAATGGTATTAAAGACCTGCTTTTTTTCCAAAGAGAAAAACATGTGACATTCAGGATCATTAAAAGAGATTGTAGATTTCTACAGACATTTCTCTGCTATAAGTTAGGTCCATATTTGCCAGTCCGTCATAATGTTCTGTGTAGAGTGTGAATGTGTAACACTCCTGTCTAATGTCTGAGCCCATTGTGTCCTTAGATTTCTGTATCCAGACCTCTGAGGAACACAAGTGACAACTTCAGGTGTAATGTTTTCAGAAGATAATATGTATCTGAAAGTGCTATACTCATGAGCATATAAGTTTATGTACCTAAGGCATTTTGAAATCTTGACTGGATGATAAAAATCAATCTTCTAAAAAGATAATCATTATATTAATAATATAAGTATTTTCTGACTCATCCAGATATCATATATTATGTGCTAATACTGTATTATATTTGAGTTTTGCATATCTTAATAAGAAATGTTATGAAAATACAAAAATGTTGATATGCTAATAAAGAGAATGAAGGGTCCGGTATTCTTTTTTTTTAATATTCAATTTTTCTTTTTATTGTGCATGTGTAAGAAGGTACACATGTGTGTAGGGATGCAATGTTCACCAGGGGGCCAGAGGACAACTTTGGGAATCATTCCTTTTTTTTTTTTTTTTTTTTTTTGATTACAAACTGTACGGTCTATGGCTCAGGCTTCTTGCTAGCTATCTTATATAACTTAACTCAACCCATTACTATTAATCTATGTATTGCCACATGTTCCATGGCTTTACCTGTATCCCATTACATGTTGCTCCTTGGATAGTGGGTTGGCGTTTCCCCACTCTGCCTTTCTTCTCTCTTTATCTCTCTTGTATTTTCCTGCCTGGCTCCACCCTGCCCTGCCATTGGCCAATGCAACTTTATTTATTAGCCAATGGGAGCAACACACATTCACAGCATACAGAAAGACATCCCACAGCACTTCCCCTTCTCTGTGTAATCAAAAAGGAAGGTTTTCACCCCAACACAGCAAAACTATGGTATTCTAACCATAACATTTTTAGATAAGAAGGAAGAGAATCAGTCCATTGTGTTAACTAATGGGGAGTTCTGGTAGTAGATGAGTCACATGCACAAAGTTCTCATCTGCCCATGCCAGTAAGTAAATCCACAGCACCCCACACCTTATAAATCCGACTCCTGGCCTTTTCATCTACCAACACTGTCCTCTACCTTTCAGATTCTCTCATCTGTCAAATCTACACCAAATACCACTCTCCTCAGGAGAGCCCTTGGGAGACCTTCTTAAGTAGATGATTGCACCCTGCTTTTTGCTCCCAATGTTCTTGGTCCTTCTGTGTCTATTATACATGGATATTTTAAAAGATAAACATTCCACATCAAGGAATACTTCTCAGAACTGACAAATGCCATCTGTGAATCTTATGAGACTATGGACATTTCCATAACTACTTAGCTTCCATTAATGTCTAGGTTCCCTATTCATCTAGAACCAGTTCTGCAGTCTCTTTCCCACACACAGACTTTATTCTCTGTTACTCTGCTTTCTCCAAGACTTTTTGTTGTGTGCGGCCATTGCCTCTGCCTCACTGTGACCATAATACCAGATGGAAACAACTTAAGAAAGGAAAGATGTATGTGGGCCTCGTGGTTTCCATTCACTACCATTGGGAAGATGTGGCTGAGCAGCCCAGTTCCTGGCAGTGGAGACCTCACAACATGGAGAACCCGGAAGTAGAGAGATAACAATAGGAATCAGAGGCTTTACTTTCAAAGACCCACCCCCAGGGACTACTTCACTAGCTCAGCCCCACTTCCTTCCACAACCTTTCAAATCAACACCATTGCCTTGGGAACAAGTATTCAAACAATGAGCTTGTGGGGGACATTTCAGATTCAAACTATAATATCATGGTGTTAAATTATCATATAATAGATATTACACTAAAATGGGTTTTTTGTGATTTTGAATATCATCTGTTTCCTTTACTGTCCATTATACTTCTTCTTTTTTTGTTTTTGTTTTTGTTTTTGTTTTTTGAGACAGGGTTTCTCCTTGTAGTTTTGGTGCCTGTCCTGGATCTTGCTCTGAAGACCAGGCTGGCCTTGAACTCACTGGGATCCACCTGGCTCTGCCTCCGGAGTACTGAGATTAAAGGCATGTGCCACCACCGCCCAGCCCGCCTATCATACTTCTAAGTTAGCCAAGTATATATAAGTAAATACATGGATGTACAGACACCATATGCACAAACCCAAATCACAATCTAATCACCAAACATTTTTCTCATGCAGGACTATTTGAAAATCTCAGATAACAATCCCAGCAGGTTAACAGTTTGATGGTATGCATGTCTATAAAAATCATGTTAGCTTCCATTATCTAGGAATGCTGCTTGTGGACCACAGTCAGATTCACTTAGAAGAAGTCCAGTGTAGGATCCTAGGAAGTACAGCAGACCAAGTTTTAGTGGCAACTTCTTAGCATAGTCCATATGCTAAGTCCATATGCAGCTTGAGAATGCTAATAACCAAGCATCACTAGGTAGGTCTGGATAGATGAAAGGAAAGGAGACAAGAAAGGTCTCCAACAAATTTACTTGTTTTGACTCAAGGCAACTATAGGGAAAGTCAAAACTAAGGCATCTTTCTCCAGGGCATTGTATAGCAAATCTGGCATGGCTCTTTGAATGTTACTGTACTTTTTATATTATATCATTTTTTTTAACAAAATAGATGCCGATAATGTAACTGTAAGTGTGTGTGTGTGTGTGTGTGTGTGTGTGTG